>JAVJIF010030360.1:0-27622 GCA_038442645.1 Agave tequilana | reverse complement strand
ATTTATGAAAATTCCTCCGGAGTCGGTAGGTAACTGATTCCAGGATTTTTAGTTTTAAAACTATAAAGTATTTCTAAAAACGGATTTCACTATGATACTTAGTATTATTCTTGATTTTTGATAATTATTTCGGGTCGTTCCGAGATATTTGAATTCGGATGATTCCGGTATTTTTCCCGAAAGGTTCCGCATCTGCAACTGAATACCGGGAATCCGCCACTTCCATTATTTTCATCTTCTTTCCCAAGAAAAATCTTCCCATTATAATTTATTTCCTTTTTCCTTTTCCTTTATTTTTTCCTTCCTCCACTAACCAAAGCCTTTCCCAATTTCCAATAATTCCCAATTTTCCCATAATCCCACTCACTTTCACCTAATCCTTTTTAAATCCCAACTCATCTCTCTCTCCCCCCATGCCGGCCAAGTGGCCAAGTGAAGGACACTCACCTCACCTCCCCACTTTACAAAAACCCCCCTCTCTTCTATCATATTTGCACCTCCTTCACAAAAGTCAAAACCTAAAATACTTTTCCTCTCCTTTCTTTATCATTCTCACTTCAACTTTCTCTTTCTTCTCTTCTCTTCTCTTCTCTTCACCAAAGCCTAATCTACAACTCCTCTTCATCTCCATCACTACAACAAAAACCACCAATACCTAAGGAACAACAAGGTTATCTTCTTTCTCCTTCATCTCCATGGAAGCCACCACAAGGTCATCAACTCCCAACAAAAGCTCATCTTCTCTTCATCAACCTCCTTCAACTACCACCATCACTCCATCACCTTGTGCTTCTCTTAGGTAAGTGTTCTTCATCACAAGACTTGATTTATTTCCTAGTATACTTAAGTTTACATATCATGTTCACTTGTGTCTTCAATTTATGATTTTTGGATCATCAAACACAAACCCTAGAAATCTGTTCTGTTTACTGTTTCCAGTCGATTAGTCGACTAGACCTAGACATTAGTCGACTAACTTATTCTGTCCTGTGAAAACACAATTCTAGGAAAAACACAGTATTAGTCGACTACCTTAGATCCTAGTCGACTAGAGGCCCTTAGTCGACTACACCCTTGACCCTAGTCGACTAACCATTCCTGGACCAGAAACCTTAACTCTCTGTATCTCAGTTTAGTCGACTTAACATAACTATCAGTCGACTTGTCATGTCTGTTAGTCGACTACCCCTATGACCCTAGTCGACTTAACTTTTCCGAATCAGAATATCAACTCTCTGGAAACCAGTATTAGTCGACTATACCAGACTGTTAGTCGACTAACCCCTTTATTAGTCGATACTCATACCTACCCTAGTCGACTAATTCTGTCTGTTTGTTACAGTTATTTACCTTCTCAAACTTGGATCTTATACTTGGTTATATGTTGTAATTATACTTCTTGACTTGTATCTTGACTAACATCATCTTCACTTCTCTCTTTCTCTCTCCTCTTCACTCTATCATATATATCATAGTTTATGGCGTGCCCCGGATTTCGTGAATTTCGGATCTTTCGGCGCTTTGAGGTTTAGGCGAGTATTCTCACTCGCTACTTTCTTGTATGCGAGTAGTCTCGCTCTTCTCTATTTTGAGTTCCCATTTCATCGGGACGATAAGTATTTCTTTTCATGTTTCCATATACTTTATTCCATATGTCTTTTACTGTTTTCATGCTATGCGTGGCCGACCCTTCGTGGACGTTGACTTCTGAGTGTCTGCTGGTTGCCATGCTATGATTTCATACTTGTTAGTTGCATGCTATCTTTTAACACATGTATATCACCTGACCATCTAGTATGTTATCACCTGACCACCTGACATGCCACTATCTGGCAAGACCCATCTTGTTATGTCATGACTTACCCAGACTTATTATCAATCCATTGTTATGCATGTTACTTGATATACATCACCATTTATCATGCTATCTCTTGACACCAAGCATGATACACCGATTCTTATAATTATCACGATAAAGGGAATGTAGTACCTGATTACTGTTATGTACTGATCACTGTTATGTATCCCTGTTATGATATTGCTCATTCCCGAAATCTGATAATTATGTTCATAAGCTATAAAAAGGACAACTTGTATGGGTATGGGAGGAAGTGATGGATATAGTGGTGGGGTATAAAAGTATGTATATACATATGTATATATGTACTGGCGGTAGTGAATCTGAATTACTGATAGGGGGACTTTGGGCCTCCAAAGCCGGTTCCAGGTGTATGGAAACCACTATAAGAAGTTCTATCAGTTCTCCATCTACTTCCGTTAACAACCCTCGACTTGCTTATATATGGATGTATGTGGGTTGGCCGTACACCAGGTCACATACGAGATATATGGGTCAGACGAGTAATATAATATAGGTGTTTCCTGTGACCCCAGTTATGATTACTGTTATGATTCCTGTTTTGATACCTGTTATGCACTCTTGTCACATCTGTTATGTATTCTTGTTATGACTACTTTGCAACTCTGATTCTATACGCTTGGATTTTCGGTGGCATGAGATAAAGGTATATAGATGAGTCGGTCCTTGTTTGATTATTCCTTCGATGTATTAGTCTCATGGGACCGTGACTTAAGCGTATACAATCACTTTTGCTTATGATCAGCTTTACCTTGGATTTCCTGTTTTATGGATATTATGTTATACTTGTTCATATATTTCACTTGTGTTTCTAACCCTCCTGTCTTCGGTACTTGACACTTGTACTCATCCTGGCTCGCCACCTGGCATCATATCATACTCGTCTGGGGAGTTTCACTGACTCCCCTGGATTCTCATGTCCAGGTTATGGAGCCCGGAGCGTGTGGATTCTCCCCGTTACTGCTCAGAGTGGCGCAGCGGTAGCGTGGATCTCCAGCCGACCGTCCAGAGCTCCATCCTTCCAGACCCCCTGTATGCCTCTCGAGTTTTCCCTTAGCAAACTCGTGAGTGCCCTTTTTCTATTCATACTTGGTACATTCCTTGTATACATGTATGGGGACACCCTTTTATACTGTTCATTTATGTATATCTTTTGTATTCTCGCATTTGCGCATACTAGTGATATGATATTCATGTAATATTGTGATCACTTCTGATGATAACTGTGTAAATTGTACTATATGTGTTGGAATGTATAATGCACCATTTGCTTCCGTACTCTGATTCTTGTCTGTACTGATGCTTAGCGTATATACGGGAGGGTAGTTTTGACCTAAGTATATACGTCGCAGTGACGTTCCCGTATTCGTGGGATCGGGGCGTTACAGCCGTCATGATGTCTACAGCCTTTTTCGGTGCTTTTCTACATTCATGACGCGACTATGGTGAAGAATTCAAGGATGTAGGGAAAAGGCAGACGTTATTGAGTCAGGGAGTCTTCAAATGGCTGGTTAGCATCCGGCCATCCCACTTGTTGTATAGAAGTGGGGACACCTGTTACCTGGAGCCCTATGTTCCGAGTCAGTTTGCCCATTAGTTTGGATATGACCAACTGTATATAGGCAATCCAAACAGCAGTCTGGCCTTTATAGGGAGCCTCATCGATGGAGCTCGTGCCCTGGCAGTTCTTTATTGCTGGTTGTACTGAGGCGCGACTGTGCATGCCGCTAAGGACTCCTAATCTGCTGACAACCCTGTGATTCTGTCAGTGGTATAGAACCTCAAACTCCACACCCACTGAATTTTCTATTAATTCCTTTGTGTGAAGTTGATCTCTCAGCGGCTGAAGCAGAAGGTCACTGAGAGGAGCGAGGGTAAGAGGGTCCGCGTTCAGGCCTCGGGGAATTCATTACCATTGATGATAGCGAAGCCTCGGATGTAGGAAGTCCTCGCTTTGAAGCAGATACAGGTGTTGAGGCTCCAGCCGCTGCTTCTGGTGGGGTAGACACGGCCCGCATGGAACATGTTGATGTGGAAGAAGTGGAGGAAGAAGATCCTGAAGTCCACTTTAAGCGAAAGCGGGAAGGTGGATCTCGTAGGAAAAGAGTAGTGAAGAAACCTCGTCGCTACACTCCTATGGTTTATTGCAGAGGGCGAATCATCTGCAGTGGCTCCTCCTCCTACTCCATTAGTCATTAGGTTGTCGGCTACTAGGTAGACTGCTGGTAAAGCTGCTACGGACCCGAGTATGATCAACTCCGTTCTTATAATACAGTCTTATATATTTCAGACAGCTCATTGTTAACTTTATGATTCAGGACCTAAGGCGGTGAGAAGCCCGAGAGCTGAGGCTGTCGAAAAATAGGGGGAGCATTATGATCCCCTATTCACTTATAGAGAAGGCGATGAGGCTGGCTATTTCGCCGTCTCGGAAGAGTCTGGAGGTGATGCGACCGATGTAGGTCCTTCAGGTGTTGGGACTTCAAAAGGAAGCCCTATGGCCTCCAGCTCTTTTGGGTGGGCCTTCGAGGGTTCGGTGAGAGAAGGCGGGCCGGCCATTCGTTGATTCTGCCCAAGATTTTTCAATAGAGCCTGAGAGGACTGAAGTCGTTGTCGAAGGACTTCAGGGAGAGACTGCAGCCAAGGCAGTCGAGATGATACCACCTTTTGGTAGTGCTTTGATCTTTTGTGAGTAATTCTTCCCTGATAGTGATCATACCTTGCTTAAACATAACCTTACTACAAGTGTTCCGCCTCTGATGTCGCCACGTCCTTTATTACTCATATCCCATTTGCCTTTTGGGGTGGATGGTTTGAACTTTTTAGCTGACTTTTCGGTTATCTCAACTTGCTCGACCAGTTCTTTCCAAGTATGGGCTTTGACAGCCCCATGCGAATTTCTACTTGGTCTAAGAGTTGTCCCTGCATGTCTAAAAGAGCATCGATAATGGCATTCCTCCTGGGCACATCAGAGGACATTTTCTGAAACACTCGATGTAGTCACGGACAGATTCGTCCTTCTTCTGTACGGTAGAGAGAAGTTTATCCATAGTTACCTCAGTATCGTCCTTATAGAAACGAGAAAGAAATCGGTTTCTGGTCGATTCAGGAATTGACAGAGCCCGGAGGGAGACTTCAGAACCAGTCGAATGCTACTCCTTTAAGGTGCCAATGAACAGTCTAGCTATGATAGCACCATTGTCTATAACATTAACGATCTGAGACCGAAAAAAGTAGATGTGCTAGTTTAGCGAGCTCTTACCCATCGTACGTATGTAACGTTGTGGTTTGAACTTTGGTGGGTATGGTACTGAATTTCTATTCCAGCGGGTAAGGACGAACTGTCCCTACTTTTCTTTAGTTCATCCTTTGAGCTAGGGATGCGATCTGAGCCTGGATGCCCTTAAGAAACTTCAGCGTCTAAAGAAGAACCTCTCCTTTAACTTCTCCTTCTTTGGCTGTTCATTGCTAAGATGTTCTTCCTCATCATGGGTTACTCCCGGTATCATTGTTATTCCGGTTATTGAGGAGTTGAGCGAGCATCTGTTGAATGTTGTCAAAGCTTCTTACTGGGTTTTGAAAGTTTGCTCCTGAGCTTCCAACCATCGACGAAGGTCATCATTACGTTATCAGCCATATTCACTGATACTCTATCAGTTCATACCGAGCTGACTGTTGCCGAAGAGGCATACCCACTGTCTTCGTCCTCTCCATCAGACCATTGGGACTAATCCTTTCATTGGTTCTGGTGAGGTTACTACAGTTAAGGAAGATGGCTGTTCATAACTATAGGGTATTTCAACTCTAGATTTGGTGTTCCAGAAGACACCTTCTTCATGTACCAAGACTTCGCCAAGGCCCGGGCTATAATCCGGATCTGGGGAACTGTAGGGGGTATCGCGCGATGCTTGTCTGTCCCTACGCAGCTCTCGTCTCCTTCCGATCATATTAACGGATGCAGAGGGTAGATCTTGCGATACGCTCCTTTTGCGATGTTTTATCGGAGCTTGCACCGACAGTCGATCAAAAACTGATCGTCGACCTGGAAGAGTGGCGGGTATTGGTCCTAGCCAGCAATAGACTGAGTGAACTGTCACCAACTGACATCCCACTTGTTGACAACATGAGGGAGAAGTTTGAAAAGACTTCGATTTTCATTTGCTTGTCAAGAATTTTCGCATGTCAGACCCGGCCGGGCCTAAACGATCCAGCGCAGAGGCTCGTTGGATTGCGCATAGAATGACGTCCTATTCTTTTCATCACCGCAGAGGTAATTAGCACTAAATAGTGCTTTAGCCTTAACTTCGCGGCTAAGAACCTTGGGAATGTCCCTGGGTGCTGAAGCTGCATAAGCACCGCTGTCAACACTTAGGAATGATCCCTTAGCTCCGCTGCGAAGGGCGAGCTTAGTGCTTGATGAACTTGGAAGCGAAGCACGCTGTGGTGCTTTATCCGCTATGTTACTGCGAAGGTGATTAGCACTAGATAGAGCTTTGGCTCTAAAATTGCGCTACTAAAGCTTTGGAAATGCCCTTGGGCGCTGAAGCTGCATAAGCACCGCTATCAGCACTTACGGGCAATCCCTTAGCTTCGCTGCAAAGAGCGAGGTTTAGCACACTGTGATGCTTTGGTTCCAACTTCGCGACCGCGAGCTCCATGCGTACCCTGAGGTACTGTGCTTGGCACACCATCGGTAGCTTCGCTCATAAAGAACGAGGCTGGCGCGAGGAGTTACTGCTCCTGAACTAGGCGAAGGCATCATCACCGTTGTAACTCACGGCTGACAGTCTCGACGAAGCAGGCAGGCATCTTGCCTTCTTCTTCGTGAGAGAGACGAACTTGTAGCATAGTTATGCCTGAAACTTCATACAGAGCCTTCTGCTTTGGCCTCCATATCTGTTTTGAAAGAGGGGACTTAGGTTCATAGGGAACCTGACTAGCCACACGCGAGGCTGGGAGGTGTTGGAAGGATTCTACTTCAGATTTCTGCCCCGAAACCTTGGCCATCAAGACCTTTCTATGCTTTCGTGCATGGAGCATTAGACTACCCCAGAGAAAAATTCTTCAAATTTTCCTTGGTCGAAGTGAACGACTAGGCTTTCGAAAGTGACAGGCTGAAGATTTTGACCCTTGCATTGCGGGCTTGCTTCCTTGTTGCGCCAGAGGATCGTGGTAGGCTCGTAGAGAGCCTCATCTATCTCCATAGAGACTTGCATCGAAGATTTAGCCAGAGGGGGCTCTGGACACACCGGCTTCCTTTAATTCGAAAGTAGACCCGAAGGTCTGTTCGTCGAATTACGACGCTTGATTCTCAACAGTGGAGAATTCGTTCCCCAGCGGAGTCGCCATCCTGTTTTTCATTGATTTTGCAAAAGGGAAAAACTTACAAAAAAGGGTCGAGGAGCTAAATTACAAGTAACACAAAAGATTATAAGTAGATCTTCTCTGAGATTCTGGAGAAGTATGCCGATAGGAGTCTGGTCAGCGCGCGCGACCACTTTGTCCCTTTGACAAAGCGAACGATGGGATTCCCTTCTCGCCTGGTTCAGGGAATCGGAGAATAGAAAGTTAGTAGAACCCTCTTGTTACTTCTCAAACTGCCTCCACTGAGAATCTTCTCGCCTGGTTCCAGAGATTCCTTGATAGGGAGGAAGATCTTAGGGTATTAGCACCCTGATTAGAGAAGCAGTTCTCTGAATTCTTGAAAGCAAGAGAATAGGTCTCTATTTAGCCATTTCTCTCTGTTTTTAGCCTCTGCGCGTCTCTGTCTCTATGTACCCCTGGTGGGCTATTTATAGGGAGAGCAGGGGTATAATTGTCCCTGAAAAATAGAAACAGATTGAGTCAATCTGTTTAAATTTAGAAAGTAGCCTTGTTGTGAGGCTAGAATCAGCTTCTGCGAAGTTAGGAATAACAGGTAGCATCGATCTCCTGATCTGTTTTGATTCTTTCCAAATAACTGAAAGATCTCCCCTGATCCTCTTACTTGTTTTAGGAGAGTCAAGAGATTATGGTAAACAACTGTCAAATTTGATCTCAGATTTGATCTTGATTAGATTTGATCTTGAATAGATTTGATCTCATCTGGAAATTTGATTGGTCAAAGGTGACCATAAAAGACCCGCAGCGGAGCTGCCGCGTCGAGCTCGCAGCAGAGCTAGAAGGAGTATCTGGCGAAGTCAAAAGAAAGCTCTTCAGCGGAGCCAGATAAACATCTGTGGCGAAAACTACCGACCATCCTTCTGCGCGGTTGCGTGTTGCTTCGAGCAAAACTAACTCTCTGCGGAGTTAATTGAGCACTTCAGGCGAAGCTGTAGTTAGCTCACTCATAAAGCTTTGAACAGCTTCAAGGCGAAGTTGGACAAACTTTACCTCTCAGGTGAGGCTATCCCCTCGGGCTCATGTGATGCTAAGTATTGAGCTAACCTAACATCTTAGACCTACCTAGGACTCTTCAAAGACAATCTGGGCTCACTGTCTGCTTCACTGGATCAGTAGAGTCCAAGTCGCTGATTTGTCCCTCGGAGATGGGTAAAAACTGATCGTCAGCTTGTCTGTCACTTGTCTTTTGTAAATGTCAACAAGTTTAGACATTGTTCAGACCAGTCAAGAATCTTGTCTTTTTTAAAGTGTCAACAATGGTGCAGCCAGAAAACTTGTGTCTAGAGACCTAAGAATATGGTTTGCAAATAAAAAAAATCCATCTATGGACTCAAGCAAGCTTCCGTCAATGATACTACAAGTTTCATCAAGTAGTTGTTTCATTTGGTTTTGAGACAAATGCTGTTGAAGATTGTGTATATCACAAGTTCAATGGGAGTAAGCATATATTCCTGATTTTGTATGTTGATGACATACTCCTTGCTACCAATGATAAGGAAATTTTGCACAAAACCAAGAGATTTCTATCGAAGAAATTTTAGATAAAAGATCTTAATGAGGCGTCTTTTGTCTTAGGAATCCAGATTTATCGAGATTGCCATCGGGATATTCTTAGATTGTCAACAAAGACCTATATAGAAAAGGTGCTTGAAAGATATGGTATGCAAGATTGTAAACCGGGAGACACCTCAGTCGTAAAAGGTGATACATTCAGTCTAAGTCAATGCCCTAAGAATGACCTTGAAGTTAAAGAAATGCGGAAGATTCTCTATGCCTTATCTGTAGGGAGTCTAATATATGCTCAGGTTTGCACATGTCCAGACATAGCATTCATTATTGGAATGCTAGGTAGATATTTAAGTAACCCTAGAATGGATCACTAGAGAGTAGCCAAAAAGGGTCTTCAGATATTTATAGAGAACTAAGGATTACATGCTCATATACAAGAGGTCAGATCAGATAGAGATCATTGGGTATTTGGATTCTGACTTTGCTGGATGCCAAAACAATAAGAGATCCACATCGGGCTACGTTACCTGTTAGCTGGAAAAGCTATTTCCTAAAAGAGTGCTAAGCAAACACTCATAACTTCCCCTACCATAACAGCAAAATTTGTAGCGTGCTATGAGGCATCCAACTATGGATTATAGGCTGCGAAATTTTATCACTAGGCTACGCATTCTAAGTGGTATTGAAAAACCACTAAAGTTATACTGTGACAATAAATTAGCAGTTCTATACTGTGACAACATCAGGAGCTCGTCTAGGTAAAGACACATTGACATAAAGTTCCTGGTTGTGAAGAAAAGGGAACAGAGTGGACAGATTTTCATAGAGCACGGGATAAAATCTATGATTACGGATCCACTTACTAAAAGATTAACACTTAAGGTCTTTCATGAGCGCACTGCTTCTATGGGTGTTATATCATTTAAGGATATCATGATTTAGTGGAGTTTGTCTATATGTCTCATTGCTCTATTTTGTATCTTGTACACATTTGAACATTTTCTGCATAAATAAAGAATTTGGTTTATACACTCTGTTTTATTATGTTAAAGTTTGATCTAAATAAAGTTTAAAGGTGGACCGGTTGGAAATAGGCATGTCCAGATCTTTACATGTAATTTTCATGCTACACATCCATGATTGGTCCGTATCATTTGGTTTTGGTATATATGTGATTATTGATGGGTTTAGTTAGGCTAAATGTAACGAAAATTCCTTTAGTTCTATATCAGTATAGTCAATGGACAAGATTGTTAAGAATACCTGATTATATGATAGTAATATTTTGAGCTCATAAGGTGTATAAATTTATAAGGTAATATATGTGACTCAAGTGGGAGATTATTGTAAATAATTCAATATGTGTGGCCTTATATATGTGAATTTAATGTGCATGGTTATCTTAAAGTATAATCCAAATTAATTGTGATCTAATGAAGTTAATAATTGGCCTAAAAGTTATTAAATTATCATGGATTTAATGTGTAGAGAATTATGTAATTTTTAATTTGATGAATGGCCAAATTGAAAAAAAGAATTACTCAGTTATTATTTAAGGGATCATGGTCCCCAAAAGAACGTATCTTCTTCTAGCGAGAGAAACTCAGAGGAATACGGCTCTTTTGGAAGGCCTTCTCCATCCCAACAATTTAAGGAATTCAATTATGGATCAAAGTACGCTTCTGCTCTTATTATTTTAATTTTCTCATATCTTTGAATCTTCATGGAGACTAGATCTATATTTAGGGTTTGATTTTTATTAAAGACAAAGTTATGATTCTGATCTTGTTTATTCTAAGGATGATTATTGTAAATCGAATCCTTTTTCAACATGATCCCAACGTCCCTTGGCAGGTCACATTGGGGAATTATTGACCTCTCAAGGAACCAGCTAGCCGGGGACGCCTTGATGTTTGCTGACCCCCCGGGGGGGGGGGGGGGGGGGGGGGGGGGATGGGGGTAATTTGGTAATTTTTTCTTCTAAACTATTAAAAAACTAACAAAGACGATGATGGGAGTAATTTTGGTCAATTTTAAAAAAATATAGGGTAATGGAGCAACTATGATGATTTAGAGGATAATTATAAAAATATGAAAGATTTGAAGAATAAATACGAGAAAAACCCTTAAATAGTAGACCAATTTCTTACTTCTTATACATTTCCCAATGCGACCATCTACTTACTTAAACTTTCAAAAGAAACCCATGAACATGATTTGCAACAAATTGGCACATGACTCTCACTCAAGCTCCCACCAAAACAGTGGAAAGAGGAAGGGGGAAAAGAAAAAAAGAAAAAAAGAAAAAACGAGAATTTTGAAGGAGAAGACGGAGAAAGAGGGTGCCGAGTTAAGTGGGAGAAGGAGGACTCATTGTTTTTTTTTTGTCTGTGCGGACGGTTAGGATTTGGATCACATGCCTTTGCCGGGCCAAGAATTTGGGCAAAACCTTGGGCCAAACTTTTTTTTTCTGTTTTTTCATTTAAAAGAATTCGCATTTGTTATGTTTAAATTTTAATTGCAGTGTTATGCAAAGATTCCCAAGTTCCAAAAGAAACCACCTCCATTGCAATTTTAAAATGATTTTATCTCTCTCTCAAAATTTTTTTATGCATAAAAATACTCGACACTTTCTTTCTTAATTTATTTGAATGTATATAAAATTAATTGTAAAAATTTTTCTTGCAAATATTGTGATGTCTTTTTTTTTCTGCCAGTTTATAAGAATATCCAATCGATCTTTGTTAGCATTTGTCCAAATGAATGGAAATTTTTTTTTTTTTAAAAATTTTTCTAGTGATAGTTATTCATTACTTCATTCTTCCCTTCATTTATAAAGCTATTAGACCACTTCTTTCTCAAATTTATTTGAACGACGGAAAAATCAATTATATTTCACACTTATTCCTTTTCAATTTACAAAAAACAAAAAAAATATATATGAAAATTTGTTTGAGTGAATTAATTTTTCTAGTAATAGATATTTGATATTACTTTTTTTCTAATTTATAAAAATGCCCCAACAGTTCTTTCTCTATTTTTTATTTGAATGAAGAAACCAAGTCATTTTGCTTGCTTGTTTGTTGTTTTTTGATATACTCAATCATTATTTAAGGCCACAGTCTTCATGGAGGTGCCCAAGACAGAGTCTTTTCGCTTTATTAGAATAAAAATTTCAATCTTACAATAATCAATCACAAATATATGTACTTTCACAAATTATCTTCAATTATCCAAAACTTGTGAACATGCTCTCAGTTTGCTTGATGACAATTTTTAAAAGTCATTACTGTAAGCAGAGAGGAGATAAGCGCTTGTTGAAAGAGTTTTTTAACTCATCAGAAGAGATAGTTCAGAGATCGGAGTCCAAAAAGGAGCGAGAAGCAGTCCATATGCAGCCAAAACAGAAGGTCGGTCGACCGCGCCGCCCGGTCGACCGACATGCACAACATGGTGCACAGGACCAGTTCGGTCGAACCGAGCGGTTGACCGACTGCAGGAGCCAGATTCTGCTAAGGGTTGGTCGACCGTTTGGTCGATCGACTAGCATGAGCCCTCTTTCTGGTGGGGTTCGGTCGACCGACTAGTTGACCGAAGGAAAGAGTCGGTCGACCGACTCGGTCGATCGACAATCGGATCTGCTTGTCCTATCAAGATTCGAACTCCGTTTCTGATCCAGGCTCGAATCCAATTGTGGTTTCCTAAAACTCCAGGATTCTCTGGCTGTAAATAAAGGAGAGCCCCCATGGATTGTATCCATAAAGAAAATCCGAAAATCCCTTGGAAAAATCTGTAATTGATTGGTAAATTAATAAAATCTCTCTCTTCCATGCCCCAAAGACGTAAGTAAATTGTCGAACCTCGTTAAATATTGTGTTTAGTTTTCTCTCTTATTTATTTGTTCTTGTCTCTTGGGTACATCTCTGGTGCATCTCTCTGTTGATGGGATTTCTCATTGGTTGTTGCACCCGTGCATGCAACAAGTGGTATCAGAGCATTCCAGGTTCATCGTGTGGGATTGTGTGTCTGTTCTAAGAGCATTGATGACTGTTTGGTGGAGATCGTGTGTCGATTTCGGAGCAGCGTTGGAACTGTTTGTGGGATCATGTGTCGATCTCGGAGCAGTATTTGGCTTGCTCAAGGAATCAAATTTGGTGGAGTAGATCATTTCAGAAATTCTCCTAGGGTTTCACTTTAAGGTAAAGACTCTATCTTTATCTAGTTTTTTGATCTAACTCTATTGTTTTCCGCATTTTAAGGAACCTATGAGAAGATGGCTGGAGGTAGTACATCTATGGTGAAAAACCATAAATCCACGTCCATTGAAGATTGATGTGGTGAAGTTTGATGGCAAGAACAACTTTAACTTTTGGATGTGGAGACGTGAGGTGATGGATGCATTGACGACATCAAACCTTGAAGACGCTCTACGGTAGAGAAAAAGCCCGAGGCTAATTCTGAAGAGGATTGGGACAAGATGAATTGAACGACGTGTGGATTGATAAGGTCTTGTTTGACACAGGACATCAAATATCATGTATTATATGTAACATCTGCAAGGCAGCTGTGGAGGTCCTGGAGAAGAAATATCTGTCAAAAAACATAGAGTCGCGTTTGTATTGAAGAGTATGCTTTATGACTTTCAGTTGAAGAGAGAAATCTCTATTGATGAACACATAAATAACTACACCAAGCTTCTTACAGATTTAATTAACGTGGAGTGAAGATCGAAGAAGAGGATAAGACATTGATTCTATTGAATTCTCTTCCTGACGAAGAGTATGAGACTTTTACCTTAACTTTGATAATGGTAAACAAATACTTAACTACAGTGATGTATTGGCTGCTCTTGTAAATTATGAAGTAAGGAGGCACGACAAGTTATCTTTTTTGAGGGTACATCAGCAGAGGCATTAATGTTAAGAGGCAGAGATTCTAATCGGAAGGGCAAGGACGAGCATGAGAGATCAAAGTCCAGACCAGGGTTCAGAGACCTGAAGAAGGGCCAGTGTGTCTTCTACAAGGAGATAGGACACTGGAAAGTTGGTTGTCCAAGGATCAAGGATAAGAATAAGAAGAAGGAGTCGAAGACTGAGGCGAATCTCGTACAGGTGGTTAGTACTCAAGCCAGTACTTCACAGGCAGGTAGATCGGACTGAGACTCATTGGTATTCTCTTTCTCCATTACTACTCCTATTGTTGACTACTCAGAAGACTCTGAGTGGATGTTAAATACTGGAGCTACCTATCATGTATTGCCAAACAGGGATTGGTTTTCTAGCTTTCAAAATCTAGATGGATGTTTCACTATCATGAGTAATGATCGTCCGTGTAAAGTGGAAGGGATAGGTACAGTTCGTATTAAGATGTTTGATGGAATGGTATAGGAACTGAAGGAATTGAAGTATATACCTCAAGTGAAAAAGAATGTTATCTCTGTTGGTGCCTTGAAAGCATTGGGTCATGGAGTATCTGTTAGAGATGGTGTTCTCAAGATGACTAGAAGCTTGATAGTGGTGATGAAGGGCGTCCGACGCAATAACCTATACTACTTGATGGGTAGTACGGTTATAGGGCGAGTGGTGACTTCTATTTCTTCAGATGGTGATTGCACACAGGTCTGGCATATGAGGCTCGGACATACATGAGAGAAGTCTTTGTAACCTCCAGCAAAGAAGGGATCATTGGAAGGTGCATCTACCTGCAACATGAAATTGGGTGGACACGGCATACTGGACAAGAAGACGAAATTCTGGCACCACTACTCAACACTCGGAGAGTCTTCTTGATTGTGTTCACGTAAGCATTTGGGACCTGCCAAGACTGCATCGCTTGGGGATCATTGATACTTTGTATCTTTTATTGATAATTTATCTAGGCATTGTTGGAAATATCATGAGACAAAGATTTGAAGCCCTATGTATGTTGGTGAAGTGGAAGAATATAATAAAGAAACAGACTGGTAGGAAGATCAAGAAACTACAATTGGTAATGTTAAAAGATACAAGAACTAATTCTATAATTTGGCCAGAACACTGGTATTGGTACCCACTTTACAAATGGAATCATGAGTTGGCTAAGGAAATCAACTGTTCCTTGCTAGAGAAGGCTCGGTGTTTGTTGCCAATACATGATTAGACAAATCGTTTGGGCTGAGGCGATTGTATACGCTAGCCACCTCATAAATGAACTGTCATCGACTATGATAGGAGGTAAAACTCTGTTGGGTATTGTCAGGTGAAGCTGCTCAGTATTGATTTGCTGCAGGTATTTGGAAGTCCGGCCTACTGTAGTGCCAAAGATGGTAAGGTAAATCCGCGAGTAAAAAAGTTTGTGTTTCTGGGCGTCATAGAAATATGAAAGGCTACAAGTTATGGGACCCCAAAAATAAAAAGATTGTGTTGAGCAAGCATGTCACATTTGATGACACTTCATTGTTGATATCTACCATCTCTCAACAGGTGGAGAGGACGAAGATCACTCGCAGCGGGTGGAGGTTGATAATACTCCACCACCTCTAGTTGATTCGGTATCAGTTAGGACTTCACCAGATATGACACCGGATGGAGATCATATAGCGTTTTTTTATGCTAAACAGGTTGAAGACATTGATGAGAATGTCGAATTATTTGCAGCTATTGGAACCAAGATAAAAAACCAAAAAGTAGGTGAAAAAAGCATGAATCTCAAGTTGGTGAGTGTGATAAGCTCAAATTGAAGGCGTTATTCCCCATGACGATATTGGTAAGGAGGTTCATATGACTCAGCTAGTTCGGTTCGCTGCTGAAGATTTAGTCACAGTTGCTTGAACTTGATAGAGCTCATTTGAATGAACTACAGATGGCTTGATCCCTTGGGAAAGGTACGTAGGCAGCCACTAGGCGCAACCATTTGGTGATGCAGCCCGTATGAAGCTATTTGGTGTATTTGAGTTCTCAAAAATTGACAGCGGAAGCTGATTTGGACTTCAAGCAGAGGTGAAATGTTGTGATCTCGATGATCATTTGATTTTCCGGTGAGAAGATAACTGAGCTTGCATAAAGGAGGCATGCATCCAGTTTGTTAAGCCGATATTGGTATTTGGTGTGCTCGACTTAGATTTGGTTAGATCGTCTTGAAGACATTTGGACTTGAATGCCAGTTAGTTGGAGTCATTGTGGCTCATGTTAAGTTCTTCTTGAGGTCATTCAGTTGCTGAGTTGTAAACACGTTCGTTGGTCGGCTCATATGGTGTTGATTCTCTTCGGTGAAGTGTTGGGAAGGCATATATGGTGCATTCCGTTTGGATGACTGAGCTAAAATTTAGAATATTTATGATTGATATTGGAGTTTGGAGAGAGTTTCTTGAGGGGATGATAAACTCAATTTGGATCCGGTGTGATCATTTGAAATCAATTGTAAGTGTGCTGGCGATTCGTTTGGAATCAGTTGGTCCGTTCGGCCAAGTGGAGATCGTGTATCGATTTCACCGAGATCGTGTGTCAAGTTCGTCCGAAACGCTCAAGCCCAGATCGTGTGTCGATTTTGCCGAGATCGTGTGTCGATTTCGCCAGGTGTTCATTGGAGTTCGGCTCAAATTGGAAAAATCTTCACCGAGGTTGAGAATTGTAGGGAGAGGAGATAAAATCTTGTTAGAAGAGTTTTTAACTCATCGGAAGAGATAATACAGAGGTCAGAGTCTAAAAAGGAGCGAGAAGTAGTCCATATGTAGCCAGAATAGAAGGTCGATCGACCGCCCGGTCCGACATGCACAACATGATGCACAGGAGCAGTTTGGTCGGCCGAGCGGTTGTCCGACTACAGGATCCAGCTTCTATTAAGGGTCGACGATTCGGTCGATCGACTGGTACGAGCCCTCTTTCTCTTGTGGTTCAGTCGACCGAAGGAAGGAGTCGGTCGACCCGGTCGATCAGTCGACCGATAGTCGGATTTGCTTGTCCTATCAGGATTCGAACTTCGTTTCTGATCCGAGTTCGAATCCAATTGTAGTTTTCTAAAACTCCAGGACTATTTGGCTATAAATAAAGTGGTAGAGCCCCCATGGATTGTATCCCTAATGAAAATATAAATATCCCTTGGAAAAACTTGTAATTGATTGGTGAATCAATAAAATCTCTCTCCCCCTTGCACTGAGAACGTCTCGTTAAATATTGTGTTTGGCTTTCTTTCTTGTTTATTTGTTCTTATCTCTTAGGTATTTTCTGATACATTTCTCTCTGTTGATTGAATTTCTCACTGGTTGTTGCACCCGCGCGCGCAACAATTACCATGGCCCAAGTAGGAAGCTTCCGAACTACATTAGGGTCTGTTTGGTTGTCGTAATTGGCCGTAATTCGTAAGTTGTAATTGGTAAAGTATTTACAATTGTAAATGAGTTACATCCATGTAAGCTTATGGTGTTTGGTTAGTAATATAAAGTTGTAAGTGGAAAAGTGTATTGTGCTTTACGGTGTTTGGTTGTCGTAATGTGTAAGTCGTAAGTGAAAAAGTTGATCACAAAATTAACTATTTGGTGATTTAAAAAGTTTTAATATTGCAAATAAATATTAAAAATGCTAAATATTAAAAAAATTAATATTAACATAAAAAAATAATGAAATTTGCATGACCACAAAATTAACTGTAACTGGGCTGTAAGTGAGTAGTAATGGATTGCAAGTGAGGAGTAATTGGGTTGTGTAAGTCTTTTATGAATTACGGTCCAAGTAAATATCGTAGTTGTAACTGGGTTGTAAGTCATTTACGAATTACAGACTTTTACGCGAAACAAATGGCCCCTTAATTTTGAATTGAAATCGCATAGAAGAAACAGAAAGGGAAAGGAAACTGCAGCCAGCTCATGATGGAATTCAACTAATTATCACTTCAATTTGCACTCAATTACACAGAAGACTAAAAATGATTGTAGTCAATTCACAATCAAACTCAACTAATATTTCTTTTTCTCTTTAAGTGTTTGTAATTCAGCAATTCATTTTTTTTTTCTTTCCTCATATTTTTATTACAAGGGTTAAAAAAAATTCATCACCCTTTTATTTCAATCTCTTTCTTTTGTCATATAATAATCAGAACCTTTGCTGTAGCAATGCATTCCAATTTGAAAAGAAAGCCATTAAGGGGCTGTTTGTTTCGCAGTAAAAGGCGTAAAAGTTCGTAATTCGTAAGTGACTTATAACCCAATTACAACTACGATATTTGTTTGGACCGTAATTCGTAAAAGACTTACGTAACTCAACTAACACTCACTTGCAACCCAGTTACCACTCACTTACAGTTCAGTTACAATTAATTTGTGGTCATACAAATTTGTATTATTTTTTATATTAATATTAATTTTTTTAATATTTAGCATTTTTAATATTTATTTGCAGTATTAAAACTTTTAAAATCACCAAATAGTGAATTTTGTGATCAATTTTTCACTTACGATTTATACATTACAATAAGCAAACACCGTAAAATACATTATACTTTCCTACTTTACAAGTTTATATTACCAACCAAACACCCTAAAACTTATATGCATGTAGCTCATTTATAACTATAAAAGGCTTTACCAATTACGACTTACGAATTACGGCCAGTTCCAACAATCAAACAGACCCTAAACAAAATCAGGGTAAGTTTCCGAGTCCATTGATCGCAAATTCCTTCAACTATCCGCCGAAGCAGAGGAAGCAAAATCTTAGGAAACTATTTATTTCCAGCACTCAACAGCCAAGATCAGGAATCTATAAAGAAAAAAGCCAATAATTTTGGAGGTAGGAGAAGGGAATTTTTTTTTTCTTTTTCAGAATTCAGGTTCTTAATAAATACTTATTTGAATATTAGTCCACAATAATGTCATATTTGAATATTAGTCCTCATATTTATGAGGTTTATTAGTCCCTTTATTGTTTATTTCATACAAATCTCATAAGCAATCATAAGAAAAATCAAGCTAAAATGGTAAAGTATAAAATTGTTCAGAATTTTAAGAGATGCTTGACTTAGAAAAAGCCAACCAAATGGTATTGAAGAAAAATTTAAGAAGAAAATTTTTTAGCAGGAAAAAAATATGAGCACGAGAAATTAATAAAACAAAGAAAAAAAAAGAAGACAAAAAGTTATTGGATAGCTTGGATATCAGGAAGGGACACAGGAAGGGAGAGGAAGGGGGAGATGGACGAGATTATCAAGCCAAACCAAAGCACACTTTATTTATCTCCAAAGTATTTTATAAGAGTAATTATACGAGAGGAAGAAGGCTCAGCACATGAGCAAAAGATTATAAAAGAGAGAAGTGGAGAATATTTCGGGATGATGATCTTCTCGAGCTTCCTTCCTTATATAGGCAAGAGTGAGCCTTGATTCTTCATGCCAGCTCAACAGGGGCATGATTTCATTTAATTTTGCTTTGTTGAAAGTGGGAGAGCATTCATGATAATATTTCTTTACTTTGTTGAGAGTGGGAGAGCATTCATGATATTCCTTTGAAAGTAGAGGATTCCTCATGATGATATTCTTTATGATGATATTCTCATCAATTTTATTTCTTTTCACTTTATTAAAGTGAAATAGGTGGCATAAACTGACGGCTCCCGAGGCTCAATCAGTTTTGTCTTCAGTGGAGGCGAGATTCGTTGTGATCTGGTGGATGATTCGGTTGCTGACGTGGCTGGATTCCTTCTTATCTGACAGCTGGGCAGACAATGTCATTTTGGGGCGTTCTTCTGGTAGTATTCGTAGCGTTAGCTGTAGAATATAGTCATCGATATTTTCTTCAGGATTAGGGTCTTGAGCATCTGGTGGAATTTCTTCATCAGAGTCTTGATTGAGTTCTTTTTCTAATTCTTCCATTGTCTTGGAGGATGTCTTTGAAGAACATAAAGAAATATTGTCTGAGTCAAAAGTCTGTTCCAATTAGGCTTGCATGTATTGTAGACACCTTTCTTCAATTCCTCTTCAGTCATCATAGGGTATTTCCTCTGCAGGAAACCTTTTAATTTAAGGAGTGGATTGCCTGCTTGGAGCTCTTTTTGAATTTGTTATCTAGTAAAATATTTTTTTTTTTTTATTTTGTCTTTTATCTCAGCTAGCTTTGATTGCTCATCAATTTTATTCCACCATTTAATTAAAAATTTTCTAGAGATGATAGGAAAATTGTTTTCATCAATCTCCCCCTTGATGGTCCATTTAAAGATGTAAGGGATTTCATTTTGGACAAAAAAGTATAGAGTACTTTCTCCTGAAAAAAAGATTGGACTCAATTGTAGAGAGATGAGGATGAGAGTCAACCCAAAAGGGAAAATGGGTTTGAAAGGAAGTAGGGAGTATGGTAAGTTCGGCCCCAAATTTGAGCCACCATTGGATGAACCAAGAGGGTATCTCTTTAGTTAAGATATTTGGACAGATTCTGATAAACCAAGAGTGCTTTCTTCTGGGATTTTCATAGTAGAGTATGTTTTGAAAAGAAAAAATATAATCCCAGTAATTGAAAGAAATTTGTTTTTCTCCAAGCCTCATAAGTCGAGCTCTATTAGGATGGAAACCCCAAGTTTGAGGTGAGAGAATTTCTCTAATAATAATTTTACTATAATTGATTTCAGATTTATCAAGAGGATTATAGAAGTGCTCGACCTCTATGGATTTTGTGACCGTTAGTATGGCCTCTAGAATATTTCGAGATTCCCCTCCATTGTGGGGTAGTAAGAATTCTCAAGATATTTATAGAGTAATTCCCATGTCTTATTGATTTTTTGAATATCATTTCGTTCAAGAGTTATAATTAAATCTGAAGTATTTTTCTGGTAGAATATTGCTTCAACTTCAAGAATTTCTTTGTAAGTTGAAGTTGTATTTATTTGAAATTGGTGGGAAGATTATTCCTATCAGGAATATTGCCTGATGAATTTGAGAAGGAATTGGGAGAATTAAGTGCTATTAAAGGCCTCCCCGTATTAGGCTTGGATAGGACAAGCCATGGAGTTTTGCCTCTTCCTTGCCCTCTACCTCTACTTGCACTAGAGTCCTGCATTAGACTGCAAAAATTCACGAGTTAAATAATCAGGTAGAGAATTGTCTCGACCTCTAATGTATTCGATATCAAAATCAAAAATAGACAATTCAGCTTGCCATCTAGTAAAGATTTGTTTTGAAGCTAAATTTTTAACATCCTTTTCTATAATAGATTTAGCAGAGAACTGCAGTCAATTCTTAATAAGAATTTTTTATTAAGCAAATTATCTTAAAATTTATGTATACATTTTATTATGGTAAGAAGTTCTTTCTTAATTGTTGAATAATTATATTGGATTGGATTCCATTTTCCCGAATGGAACCTAACTAGTTCCTCAAATTTTTTATTTGGGTTCAATTGTTTAAGGATTCCTCCAAATCTAATTTCACTGGCATCAGTTTCTACTATCTTAAACCAGTCAGGATTTGCAAGATGTAGACAAGGAGGATTGTTTACCTTTTGTTTATTCGTTTTACTGATTCGGTATGTTCTGTAAACCAAGGTTTTACATTTTTTCTTAGTCTATCATACAAGATTTTTGTATCTTTAGCTAGATCCTTATAGTAGTCTGCTACATAATTTAATGCACCTAAAAATCTTTGTAGTTTTTTATATCAGTTATTTCATCTGGGAATTTGGAAGAGAATTCAATGCTTCTGTTTATTGGGATTATGGTTCCATTGACAATATTATGTCCTAAAAATCTTATTTCTTGTTGAAATAGTTTCATTTTAGGGGCTGATATTACCAGACCATTTGTAACGCCCCGATCCCGCTGGTACGGGGACGTCACTGCGACGTATATACGCAGGTCAGAAATACCCTCACGTATATACGCTAAGCATCAGTACAGGCAATCAGAAGAGTACGGAAGCAAGTGGTGCATTATACATTTCCAACAACAGGGTACAATTACAGAGTTATCACCAGGGGTGATCAATATTACAATAATATTACATCACATGACAGGCGCAAATGCGAGAGTACAAGAGATGTACATGTATAAACAGTACAAAAGGGTGCTCACGAGATAGCTGGAGGTATCGCGAGTCAATCAGGAGGTGCAAGGATGGGACTGGAGCTACAGCTGATCTGACCGCTCCACAGAAGAAAACTTGGTCCTCAGCAAGAAGGATCCTCTAGCTCCAGGCTCCAGGACCTGGACATGAGAATCCAGGGGAGTCAGATGAAACTCCCCAGGCGAGTAGTAATACAAAAGCCAAATGGCGAGTATGGGTAAGCACATGTATATCAGTAAATCTGGATTATAAGCATGAAAATCATGTTGTAGACATAAGCATGTAGGAACAAATAGAATGTAGTAGGTGGCATCCATGGTATAACAGGATAAGCAGTAAAGTAGATCGGGCAATACTAGTTATCTCCTAAACTAACATAAAACCGATAAAACAGAATAAAAACCGATTACGAGTAAATCCAATTGTACAGGTCTAGGTTATGGCTTCATGAGATTAGTACCTCGAAGGAATAATCCAAACAAGGAAACCCTCATCTATATACCCTTACCTCATGTTACCGTAACCTGAACGCGTACAGCTCGAGATCCAAAACAATGCGGTGGAAACATATTAGAATTATTATGATTAGGCTGTCTAAGTTGTAGGTTTTAGTATGCGTCCCATTACACATACTTCTACTTACAACTTATAGAGCAAGTTATCTGGAAACTGATAAAGTTCGATGAATCATGTTCTGGATGGGCCCCGTACATGCCCGGGACAACGGTTCAGGAGTATCCGGTGCTGAGCCGGAACGTACCGCTAGGTACCGGGACTTATGGACGCCCGAACAGGAATAGAGTATCGCAGATCCCATAGAAATAGGTCTAGGGCGTGTGCATACCCGGCATGAATATCAGGAGTAGGGGTGCCAGCACACCCCACGGAATCCCTGGTGGCCGCCAGGTAATCCCTCAAGTATGTGGCCACGCGTGACTCGATAGTGCCACCATGAACATGATTAATCAGGGCCCATCAGTTCCCCCCAAACCGGTGCAAGTTGTCTAATTATAATAATATATCAAGTAAACAGGACATGATCAGGAATCCAGGATTACATAACAGGAATCATAACAGGAATCAGGTATAGACAAGAGATGGCCCTTCAGATTCAAGAGGTGGCCCCCACAGATTCAAGAGGTGGCCCCCCACCACGTGTGTGATGTGGCACTTTGTTCCGTGTGGCACTTTGTTCTGAGGGGAATGGATTCTAGAGGTGGCCCCCACAGATTCAAGAGGTGGCCCCCACCACGAGTGTGATGTGGCACTTTGTTCCGTGTGGCACTTAGTTCCATTCAGGATCAGGATTGGCCGAAGACTAGCACAATACAGGAGATACGAGATACAGGAATACAAGAATACAGGGGTCAGGTGATAAGTCAAACCATAACTGGGGACAGGTGGTATAATATGAGTCAGTGACAAGTAGTAGCATGTGGGTGTCAGAAAAGTGGCGCGTCTCAGAAAAGTGGCGCGTCTCAGGAAAGTGGCGCGTCTCAGAAAGTGGCGCGTCTCAGGAAAGTGGCGCGTCTCAGGAAAGTGGGCAGAATGCGGAAATGTGGGCAGAACGCGGGAAAGTGGGCAGACGCGGAAAAGTAGGCAGACGCAGAAAAGTAGGCAGACGCGGAAAAAGTGGGCAGACGCAGAAAAGTAGGCAGACGCAGAAAAGTAGGCAGACGCGGGAAAGTGGGCAGACGCAGAAAAGTAGGCAGACGCGGGAAAGTAGGCAGACGCGGGAAAGTGGACAGACGCAGAAAAGTAGACAGACGCGGAAAAGTAGGCAGACGCGGGAAAGTAGGCAGACGCAGAAAAGTAGGCAGACGCGGGAAAGTAGGCAGACGCGGGAAAGTGGGCAGACGCGGGAAAGTGGGCAGACGCGGGAAAGTAGGCAGACGCGGGAAAGTAGACAGACGCAGAAAAGTAAACAGACGCGGGGAAAGTAGGCAGACGCGGGAAAGTAGGCAGACGCGGGAAAGTAGGCTAACTTTTGAGGGTTGAGTTTTGTTTACAATCATGAAATAATATCCAAGTCTTGGCGAGTAGAATTACTCGCCTAACAATGTTCCTTGCTGTGCCCAACGAAGGGAGGTTCGGCCCCAATCAAAAGGAGGGTACCGGCCCTAAGTCTTGCCGCCGGAGAAGAACGCGGCCCCAAACCAAAAGGAGAGGCCGGTCTTCACAAGAGATGGAGGTTGATGGTGCAAGTATAGTTTTCTTGCCAAAAATGGGATTTTGCAAACATGGTTGCGGGGAGCGACGGGTTGGCTAGAATGAAAGAGCTTGCCGGGGAGTTGATATTGGTGGGGTTCGTGGTGTCCAAGGAGTTGTAGGTGGTGGTGGAGATGGTGGTGAAGTTTTGGTGGTGGAAATGGGTCTCTTGGTGTTTCTTGGTGGAGAAGAGGTTGAAGAAGGTGATATGGGGGTGTTGTGGTTGTTGGAAAAGGAGTAGAAGATGGAGAAGAAAGAGGTGGTGGTGTGGGTGGTGAAAATGGAGGTGGAGTAGGTGGAGTATATGGTGACCAAAGGAGGGAGAAGGAGTTTCTCTCCTTGCTCTCTGTTGGAGGCTGCAGGAAACAAAGAAGAAGAAGAAGAAGAGAAAATGAAAGAGAGAGAGAGAGAGGGAAGGGGTATTTATATCAAGAGAGGTAATGATTGGAGTTTGACTTTTGGATGCCAAAAAGAGACCAATGTCTCCCACTCAAACGCAGCCCACAAAGGGAAGCTTGCGTTTAGGCCAAAATGAGCCAAAACGCGGGAATGAAAGTGGCGTTTCAAGGGGGAAGCAAAGCTGCGTTTCACAAAAGGACAAAAAGGCATGATGAATTGATGGGAGTGAGTTGCAGCACAATAAATGAAGTATGGGGAGAGTGGTGAGGAGAGGATCTTTGCATTAAATGCAAGATCCGAGGATGGTGAAGCTGGCGTTTGAGAAATGGGAAAAAGACAAGGTGGTAGGTATGGGCAATATCCTCGGTATCTGGGAAAATGCAGAAAACTCCGGAAAGCCCAAAAATGAAATAGCTCGGAATGTTTCCCAAAAATCTCAAAAATCATAAATATTATAAAATGATTTTTGGTGAAATCGGTTTTCAAAGATTCAATCTCATTTTCAAGTTAAAAATCCTGAAGTCAACCGTCAATCTCGGTATACACCGGATTGGCCGGATTTTGATAAAATCTGATAAATCCCAGAAAATGCATTGGATAGAAAATAGGATTTTAAGAAATAATGTCTAAAGACACTTCTGGAAATTCCAAACCGTTTGTAAATTAAAAATCCGGGAATCGGTCAACGGTACTGGCCAACACCGGTTTTGAAGATTTACAACTTAATTCAGGAAAATTCCAAAAAATCATATAAAATCCAGAATATTGGAAAATAATGTTTAAAACTGAAATCGGTCCAATCGGAACACCAGAATGTCCAAACGAGCAATACTCTGGGATCGGGCCTTCGGTTCAAACTAAGGTTGACTCCGAATCCACGAATCCAGATCCAAGACAAAATAATCATATAAAGAATTCATAATACAAAACAAATACAGGAAGCAAATCGAAAAATACGATCGAGAAATCTGAATACGCAACTAAGTACGTATTCCAGGAACGGGTGTTACAATCCATCCACCTTACAAAAAATTGCGTCCTCGCAATTTCGCTAAGGGGTAAATTGAACACAAGGAGGACAAAAGGTTGGAATAAAGGCTTCATAAAACCAAAACATAAAACCAAAACAGGGAAAGGATAGGAGGAATTTGAAATCAAAGGAAAGATAGTCAAGGAATAGATAACTCTGCACTTGCAGTTGGAATGTATAACCAAGATTCAAGTATTCCAGTTGCAAATCTCTTTACCATTGATTTGCCTTCTGGACGTACTGAGGAGGTTAGAGCCTAAGCTCTGATACCAACCTGTAACGCCCCGATCCCGCTGGTACGGGGACGTCACTGCGACGTATATACGCAGGTCAGAAATACCCTCACGTATATACGCTAAGCATCAGTACAGGCAAGAATCAGAGTACGGAAGCAAGTGGTGCATTATACATTTCCAACAACAGGGTACAATTACAGAGTTATCACCAGGGGTGATCAATATTACAATAATATTACATCACATGACAGGCGCAAATGCGAGAGTACAAGAGATGTACATGTATAAACAGTACAAAAGGGTGCTCACGAGATAGCTGGAGGTATCGCGAGCCAATCAGGAGGTGCAAGGATGGGACTGGAGCTACAGCTGATCTGACCGCTCCACAGAAGAAAACTTGGTCCTCAGCAAGAAGGATCCTCTAGCTCCAGGCTCCAGGACCTGGACATGAGAATCCAGGGGAGTCAGATGAAACTCCCCAGAGCGAGTAGTAATACAAAAGCCAAATGGCGAGTATGGGTAAGCACATGTATATCAGTAAATCTGGATTATAAGCATGAAAATCATGTTGTAGACATAAGCATGTAGGAACAAATAGAATGTAGTAGGTGGCATCCATGGTATAACAGGATAAGCAGTAAAGTAGATCGGGCAATACTAGTTATCTCCTAAACTAACATAAAACCGATAAAACAGAAAAAAAACCGATTACGAGTAAATCCAATTGTACAGGTCTAGGTTATGGCTTCATGAGATTAGTACCTCGAAGGAATAATCCAAACAAGGAAAACCTCATCTATATACCCTTACCTCATGTTACCGTAACCTGAACGCGTACAGCTCGAGATCCAAAACAATGCGGTGGAAACATATTAGAATTATTATGATTAGGCTGTCTAAGTTGTAGGTTTTAGTATGCGTCCCATTACACATACTTCTACTTACAACTTATAGAGCAAGTTATTGGAAACTGATAAAGTTCGATGAATCATGTTCTGGATGGGCCCCGTACATGCCCGGGACAACGGTTCAGAGTATCGGTGCTGAGCCGGAACGTACCGCTAGGTACCGGGACTTATGGACGCCCCGAACAGGAATAGAGTATCGCAGATCCCATAGAAATAGGTCTAGGGCGTGTGCATACCCGGCATGAATATCAGGAGTAGGGGTGCCAGCACACCCCACGGAATCCCTGGTGGCCGCCAGGTAATCCCTCAAGTATGTGGCCACGCGTGACTCGATAGTGCCACCATGAACATGATTAATCAGGGCCCATCAGTTTCCCCCAAACCGGTGCAAGTTGTCTAATTATAATAATATATCAAGTAAACAGGACATGATCAGGAATCCAGGATTACATAACAGGAATCATAACAGGAATCAGGTGTATAGACAAGAGATGGCCCTTCAGATTCAAGAGGTGGCCCCACAGATTCAAGAGGTGGCCCCCACCACGTGTGGATGTGGCACTTTGTTCCGTGTGGCACTTTGTTCTGAGGGGAATGGATTCTAGAGGTGGCCCCCCACAGATTCAAGAGGTGGCCCCCACCACGAGTGTGATGTGGCACTTTGTTCCGTGTGGCACTTAGTTCTATTCAGGATCAGGATTGGCCGAAGACTAGCACAATACAGGAGATACGAGATACAGGAATACAAGAATACAGGGGTCAGGTGATAAGTCAAACCATAACTGGGGACAGGTGGTATAAATGAGTCAGTGACAAGTAGTAGCATGTTGGGTGTCAGAAAAGTGGCGCGTCTCAGAAAAGTGGCGCGTCTCAGGAAAGTGGCGCGTCTCAGGAAAGTGGCGCGTCTCAGGAAAGTGGCGCGTCTCAGGAAAGTGGGCAGAATGCGGAAATGTGGGCAGAACGCGGGAAAGTGGGCAGACGCGGAAAAGTAGGCAGACGCAGAAAAGTAGGCAGACGCGGAAAAGTGGGCAGACGCAGAAAAGTAGGCAGACGC
>JAVJIF010030359.1:0-137746 GCA_038442645.1 Agave tequilana | reverse complement strand
TTACAATCATGAAATAATATCCAAGTCTTGGCGAGTAGAATTACTCGCCTAACAATGTTCCTTGCTGTGCCCAACGAAGGGAGGTTCGGCCCCAATCCAAAAGGAGGGTACCGGCCCTAAGTCTTGCCGCCGGAGAAGAACGCGGCCCCAAACCAAAAGGAGAGGCCGGGTCTTCACAAGAGATGGAGGTGATGTGTGCTGCAAGTATAGTTTCTTGCCAAAAATGGGATTTTGCAAACATGGTTGCGGGGAGCGACGGGTTGGCTAGAATGAAAAGAGCTTGCCGAGGAGTTGATATTGGTGGGGTTCGTGGTGTCAAGGAGTTGTAGGTGGTGGTGGAGATGGTGGTGAAGTTTTGGTGGTGGAAATGGGTTCTTGGTGTTTCTTGGTGGAGAAGAGGTTGAAGAAGGTGATATGGGGGTGTGTTGTTGTTGGAAAAGGAGTAGAAGATGGAGAAGAAAGAGGTGGTGGTGTGGGTGGTGAAAATGGAGGTGGAGTAGGTGGAGTATATGGTGACCAAAGGAGGGAGAAGGAGTTTCTCTCCTTGCTCTCTGTTGGAGGCTGCAGGAAACAAAGAAGAAGAAGAAGAGAAAATGAAAGAGAGAGAGAGAGAGGGAAGGGGTATTTATATCAAGAGAGGTATGATTGGAGGTTTGACTAATGGATGCCAAAAAGAGACCAATGTCTCCCACTCAAACGCAGCCCACAAAGGGAAGCTTGCGTTTAGGCCAAAATGAGCAAACGCGGGAATGAAAGTGGCGTTTCAAGGGGAAGCAAAGCTGCGTTTCACAAAAGGACAAAAAGGCATGATGAATTGATGGGAGTGAGTTGCAGCACAATAAATGAAGTATGGGGAGAGGTGAGGAGAGGATCTTTGCATTAATGCAAGATCAGAGGATGGTGAAGCTGGCGTTTGAGAAATGGGAAAAAGACAAGGTGGTAGGTTATGGGCAATATCCTCGGTATCTGGGAAAATGCAGAAAACTCCGGGAAAGCCCAAAAATGAAATAGCTCGGAATGTTTCCCAAAAATTCTCAAAAATCATAAATATATAAAATGATTTTTGGTGAAATCGTTTTCAAAGATTCAATCTCATTTTCAAGTTAAAAATCCTGAAGTCAACCGTCAATCTCGGTATACACCGGATTGGCCGGATTTTGATAAAATCTGATAAATCCCAGAAAATGCATTTGGATAGAAAATAGGATTTTAAGAAATAATGTCTAAAGACACTTCTGGAAATTCCAAACCGTTTGTAATTAAAAAATCCGGGAATCGGTCAACGGTACTGGCCAACACCGGTTTTGAAGATTTACAACTTAATCTAGGAAAATTCCAGAAAATCATATAAAATCTAGAATATTGGAAAACGATGTTTAAAACTGAAATCGGTCAAATCGGAATACCAGAATGTCCAAACCGAGCAATACTCTGGGATCGGGCCTTCGGTTCAAACTAAGGTTGACTCCGAATCCACGAATCCAAATCCAAGACAAAATAAATATATAAAGAATTCATATACAAAACAAATACAGGAAGCAAATCGAAAAATACGATCGAGAAATCTGAATACGCAACTAAGTACGTATTCCAGGAGCGGGGGTGTTACAATCCATCCACCTTACAAAAAATTGCGTCCTCGCAATTTCGCTAAGGGGTAAATTGAACACAAGGAGGACAAAGGTTGGAATAAAGGCTCATAAAACCAAAACATAAAACCAAACAGGGAAAGGATAGGAGTGATTAGGAATCCAAGGAAAAGATAGTCAAGGAGGGATTTGAAATCAAAGGGAAGATAGTCAAGAAATAGATAACTCTGCACTTGCAGTTGGAATGTATAACCAAGACTCATGTATTCCAGTTGCAAATCTCTTTACCATTGATTTGCCTTCTGGACGTACTGAGGAAGTAGAGCCTAAGCTCTGATACCACCCTGTAACGCCCCGATCCCGCTGGTACGGGGACGTCACTGCGACGTATATACGCAGGTCAGAAATACCCTCACGTATATACGCTAAGCATCAGTACAGGCAAGAATCAGAGTACGGAAGCAAGTGGTGCATTATACATTTCCAACAGCAGGGTACAATTACAGAGTTATCACCAGGGGTGATCAATATTACAATAATATTACCACATGACAGGCGCAAATGCGAGAGTACAAGAAATATACATATATGAACAGTACAAAAGGGGGCTCACGAGATAGTTGGAGGTATCGCGAGCCAATCAGGAGGTGCAAGGATGGGACTGGAGCTACAGCTGATCTGACCGCTCCACAGAAGTAAACTTGGTCCTCAGCAAGAAGGATCTTCTAGCTCCAGGCTCCAGGACCTGGACATGAGAATCCAGGGGAGTCAGATGAAACTCCCCAGGCGGTAGTAGTAATACAAAAGCCAAATGGCGAGTATGGGTAAGCACATGTATATCAGTAAATCTGGATTATAAGCATGAAAATCATGTTGTAGACATAAGCATGTAGGAACAAATAGAATGTAGTAGGTGGCATCCATGGTATAACAGGATAAGCAGTAAAGTAGATCGGGCAATACTAGTTATCTCCTAAACTAACATAAAACCGATAAAAACAGAATAAAAACCGATTACGAGTAAATCCAATTGTACAGGTCTAGGTATGGCTTCATGAGATTAGTACTCGAAGGAATAATCCAAACAAGGAAACCCTCATCTATATACCCTTACCTCATGTTACCGTAACCTGAACGCGTACAGCTCGAGATCCAAAACAATGCGGTGGAAACATATTAGAATTATTATTATGATAGGCTGTCTAAGTTGTAGGTTTTAGTATGCGTCCCATTACACATACTTCTACTTACAACTTATAGAGCAAGTTATCTGGAAACTGATAAAGTTCGATGAATCATGTTCTGGATGGGCCCCGTACATGCCCGGGACAACGGTTCAGGAGTATCCGGTGCTGAGCCGGAACGTACCGCTAGGTACCGGGACTTATGGACGCCCGAACAGGAATAGAGTATCGCAGATCCCATAGAAATAGGTCTAGGGCGTGTGCATACCGGCATGAATATCAGGAGTAGGGGTGCCAGCACACCCCACGGAATCCCTGGTGGCCGCCAGGTAATCCCTCAGTATGTGGCCACGCGTGACTCGATAGTGCCACCATGAACATGATTAATCAGGGCCCATCAGTTTCCCCAAACCGGTGCAAGTTGTCTAATTATAATAATATATCAAGTAAACAGGACATGATCAGGAATCCAGGATTACATAACAGGAATCATAACAGGAATCAGGTATAGACAAGAGATGGCCCTTCAGATTCAAGAGGTGGCCCCCACAGATTCAAGAGGTGGCCCCCACCACGTGTGTGATGTGGCACTTTGTTCCGTGTGGCACTTTGTTCTGAGGGGAATGGATTCTAGAGGTGGCCCCCACAGATTCAAGAGGTGGCCCCCACCACGTGTGTGATGTGGCACTTTGTTCCGTGTGGCACTTAGTTCCATTCAGGATCAGGATGGCCGAAGACTAGCACAATACAGGAGATACGAGATACAGGAATACAAGAATACAGGGGTCAGGTGATAAGTCAAACCTAACTGGGGACAGGTGGTATAATATGAGTCAGTGACAAGTAGTAGCATGTTGGGTGTCAGAAAAGTGGCGCGTCTCAGAAAAAGTGGCGCGTCTCAGGAAAGTGGCGCGTCTCAGAAAGTGGCGCGTCTCAGGAAAGTGGCGCGTCTCAGGAAAGTGGCGCGTCTCAGGAAAGTGGGCAGAATGCGGAAATGTGGGCAGAACGCAGGAAAGTGGGCAGACGCGGAAAAGTAGGCAGACGCGGGAAAGTGGGCAGACGCAGAAAAGTAGGCAGACGCGGGAAAGTGGGCAGACGCAGAAAAGTAGACAGACGCGGAAAAGTAGGCAGACGCGGGAAAGTAGGCAGACGCAGAAAAGTAGGCAGCAGACGCGGGAAAGGGGCAGACGCAGAAAAGTAGGCAGACGCGGGAAAGTAGGCAGACGCGGGAAAAGTGGACAGACGCAGAAAAGTAGACAGACGCGGAAAAGTAGGCAGACGCGGGAAAGTAGGCAGACGCGGGAAAGTGGGCAGACGCAGAAAAGTAGGCAGACGCAGAAAAGTGGGCAGACGCGGAAAAGTAGGCAGACGCGGGAAAGTGGGCAGACGCAGAAAAGTAGGCAGACGCGGGAAAGTGGGCAGACGCAGAAAAGTAGGCAGACGCGGGAAAGTGGGCAGACGCAGAAAAGTAGACAGACGCGGGAAAGTAGGCAGACGCGGGAAAGTGGACAGACGCAGAAAAGTAGACAGACGCGGAAAAGTAGGCAGACGCGGGAAAGTGGGCAGACGCAGAAAAGTAGGCAGACGCGGGAAAGTGGACAGACGCAGAAAAGTAGACAGACGCGGAAAAGTAGGCAGACGCGGGAAAGTAGGCAGACGCGGGAAAGTAGGCAGACGCAGAAAAGAAAAGTAGGCTAACTTTTGAGGGTTGAGTTTTGTTTACAATCATGAAATAATATCCAAGTCTTGGCGAGTAGAATTACTCGCCTAACAATGTTCCTTGCTGTGCCCAACGAAGGGAGGTTCGGCCCCAATCCAAAAGGAGGGTACCGGCCCTAAGTCTTGCCGCCGGAGAAGAACGCGGCCCCAAACCAAAAGGAGAGGCCGGTCTTCACAAGAGATGGAGGTTGATGGTGCAAGTATAGTTTTCTTGCCAAAAATGGGATTTTGCAAACATGGTTGCGGGGAGCGACGGGTTGGCTAGAATGAAAGAGCTTGCCGAGGAGTTGATATTGGTGGGGTTCGTGGTGTCCAAGGAGTTGTAGGTGGTGGTGGAGATGGTGGTGAAGTTTTGGTGGTGGAAATGGGTTCTTGGTGTTCTTGGTGGAGAAGAGGTTGAAGAAGGTGATATGGGGGTGTTGTGGTTGTTGGAAAAGGAGTAGAAGATGGAGAAGAAAGAGGTGGTGTGTGGGTGGTGAAAATGGAGGTGGAGTAGGTGGAGTATATGGTGACCAAAGGAGGGAGAAGGAGTTTCTCTCCTTGCTCTCTGTTGGAGGCTGCAGGAAACAAAGAAGAAGAAGAAGAGAAAATGAAAGAGAGAGAGAGAGGGAAGGGGTATTTATATCAAGAGAGGTAATGATTGGAGGTTTGACTAATGGATGCCAAAAAGAGACCAATGTCTCCCACTCAAACGCAGCCCACAAAGGGAAGCTTGCGTTTAGGCCAAAATGAGCCAAACGCGGGAATGAAAGTGGCGTTTCAAGGGGGAAGCAAAGCTGCGTTTCACAAAAGGACAAAAAGGCATGATGAATTGATGGGAGTGAGTTGCAGCACAATAAATGAAGTATGGGGAGAGGTGAGGAGAGGATCTTTGCATAAATGCAAGATCCGAGGATGGTGAAGCTGGCGTTTGAGAAATGGGAAAAAGACAAGGTGGTAGGTATGGGCAATATCCTCGGTATCTGGGAAAATGCAGAAAACTCCGGGAAAGCCCAAAAATGAAATAGCTCGGAATGTTTCCCAAAAATTCTCAAAAATCATAAATATTATAAAATGATTTTTGGTGAAATCGGTTTTCAAAGATTCAATCTCATTTTCAAGTTAAAAATCCTGAAGTCAACCGTCAATCTCGGTATACACCGGATTGGCCGGATTTTGATAAAATCTGATAAATCCCAGAAAATGCATTTGGATAGAAATAGGATTTAAGAAATAATGTCTAAAGACACTTCTGGAAATTCCAAACCGTTTGTAAATTAAAATCCGGGAATCGGTCAACGGTACTGGCCAACACCGGTTTTGAAGATTTACAACTTAATCTAGGAAAATTCCAGAAAATCATATAAAATCTAGAATATTGGAAAACGATGTTTAAAACTGAAATCGGTCAAATCGGAATACCAGAATGTCCAAACCGAGCAATACTCTGGATCGGGCCTTCGGTTCAAACTAAGGTTGACTCCGAATCCACGAATCCAAATCCAAGACAAAATAATCATATAAAGAATTCATAATACAAAACAAATACAGGAAGCAAATCGAAAAATACGATCGAGAAATCTGAATACGCAACTAAGTACGTATTCCAGGAGCGGGGTGTTACAGTTCTAGTCGACTTGACCTTACTATTAGTCGACTTAGAGTATCTGTTAGTCGACTACCTATTTTACTCCAGTCGACTAACTTTTCCTGAACCAGAAATCCAACTCTCTGGATCACAGTCTTAGTCGACTACCCCATCTTCCTAGTCGACTAACCCCTCTATTAGTCGACTACCATGTCCACCTAGTCGACTAACTTTACCTATCTGTCTTAGTTGATCCCTTCCTTGAACATGAACCTTACCTCTAGACTTACATCACCTATAGGTATTACTTGACTTGTCTCTAGACACACATCATCTTCCATTCTTTCTCTCTCTCATCTTCACTCTACATATTTATATCACAGGTTGTGGCGTGCCCCGGATTTCGTGGATTTCGGACCTTTCGGCTTTTCGGTGATGCAGGCGAGTGTTCTCACTCGCTACCCTCTTGCTTCTCATTCCATTGATTATGATAGTATACTCGCTCTAGTCTTTATGTATTGTATTCATGCTTTATATCTTTTATTGCTTTATGCTATGCGTGGCCGCCGACCTTCGTGGTCGTTGGACTTGTTGACTTTGGGTCCTTACTTTTATATTACCACTTGGCATTTCTTTAGACCTGTTAGTTATGTGACCATTTGACATATGTATATCACCTGACATCTAGAGTGTTATCACCTGACCACCTGATATACTACTATTTGGCTAGACCCTATTGGTATGACCTGACTTACCCAGACTATTATCAATCTCTTGACATAACTTGCCACCTGATTACTATCAATCTCTTATATGCTTGGTTGCTTGTTAATTATCATCATCCTGTCATGCTATCACTTTACACCCAGCATGATATACTTGACTTGTGATTATCATTCTTACGGGAACTTGACTTATTATCCTGTATCATGATCAGTGACTTGTTTTCCTGCTTTACATGCAGTGACCTGACTATGTTATACTTATGTACTCCTGATTCCTGATCATGTCTATTTCCTGTTTTTCCCGTAAAGTGATAATTAAACTATTGAATCTTAAAATGGATCAACTTGTATTGGGTCGGGGGAAACATGCGGATATCGATATGTGTTCGTGTTTACAGTGGCATTAGGTTGTGCACTATATATCCGGTCTTACCTGTGGTACTCCAGGGGACCGAGGGGAGTGCTTTCTCCCTTTCCTGTTTACTGTCATGACAAGGGCATACATAAGTCCCTCCTGTTTAGCCTTGCGGCAGGTTCCGTCTTCAAGCAACGGAACAATACTGGGCCGTGGTCCCGGGTATGCACGGGACCCACTGTAAACATAGTTCGTTGATACCCCCGCTTGTTTCCAATAACAACCTCGACTTGCTTATATATGGATGTATGTGAGTTGGCCGTACACCGAGACACATACCTAGATATATGGGTAAGACGAGTAATAATAATAAAGTGTCATAATAACCGGCTCTTTAAGTTGTAAGTAGAGGTATGTGGAATGGGACGCATACCAAAGCCTGCAACTTAAACGGCTATGAATCTGTGATGTGCCTTACCGTATTTGATTCTTCGGGACTTTATATCGGATTTCCTGTTTTATGAGTATTATGTTATAACTACCTGGTAGCTCGGATTGGTTTTATTCGGATTTCCTGTTTTATGATTATCCTGCCATATCTATTCATACCTGCTCTAACCTATCTGCCTCCTGAGTATTCCTACTTGATATCACTTGATATATGCATTATTGTGCTCACCCTGCTTCACCACTTGGTTTTGCTTCTACACTCGCCTGGGGAGTATCATTTGACTCCCCTGGATTCTCACGTCCAGGTCTTGGAGCTAGGAGCGGGTGTTCAGAGTAACGCAGCAGTAGCGTGGATCTTCAGCCGACCTTTCGGAGCTCCATCCTTCCAGACCCCCTTTGTGCCTCTCGAGTTTTCCCTTAGCAAACTCGTGAGTGCTCTTTTACACTTTTCACTTGTGCAGTTCCTTGCATACTTGTAAGCGAGCCCCTTTTTATACTGTTCATATATGTATATCTTTTGTATTCTCGCATTTGCGCATATCTGTGATGTATTATTATTGTAATATTCATCACCTCTGGTGATAACTCTGTGATTGTATATATATGTGTTGGAATGTATAATGCACATATGCTTCCGTACTCTGATTCTTGTCTGTACTGATGCTTAGCGTATATACGGGAGGGTAGTTCTGACCTACGTATATACGTTGCAGTGACGTCCCCGTATCGCCGGGATCGGGGCGTTACAGGCTCAATCTTAAGCCAGATAAGGGATTTAGACATTCAAACTGAGCAGGACTTCCTAACTCTATCTATTTGACATGACTTGTATAAATAGAGGATCCCTTCCAATGGAAAGAAGAAAAAAGTTCACCCGAATCCTGAGAACACTTTTGTAATTGCCATTGACATAGTGGAGTCTCTCTCTGTGTGTGATTTTTTTCCCTTTTGAGTTTTTCACGTAATTCTATTGTGTTTGCAATTGACTTTTCTGTGATATGATGGTATTCACTTTCCTATGTTGGTGCGGAGATTGATTCTCTAGGAATTACCCACTGCATCTATATAGAGACAAAAGATGAGGTAGTCATTGTCTATTACTTTTGAATAGATACATTTATCATGTTTGTTGATAGTAATCTGAAATGTGCAATGACTTTGTTGAATTTCTGATGCTATTACTTTGGTGCTTGTTTCAGCCCATGTAAGAATTTCACTAATTTGCAAACTTTCTTCTCCTATCCCTTGGCTATGAACCCTTTTGGTTAGTTTATGTAAATCTTTTCCTCGAGATTGTCATTTAAGAAAGCTGTCTTGACATCTATTTGGTGTATTATCAATTTATGGGCAGGAGCTAATGCCAAAAGAACTCTGATAGTAGAGGTCATGGCGACAATAGAGCATGTGTCGAAGAAATCAATACCTTTTTATTGGGTGTAACTCATGACAACTAATCTGGCCCTTGTAGTTGTTCAAGTGTCATCGGGTCTGAGTTTATTTGTATACCACATGTTAGCATTTTGAAGGTAGATCAGTGAGAATCCTGTGTTGTTCTCCATTATGAATTTGATCTCATTGTTAATAGTTTTTTTTCTTGAAAGGAGATTCAGAAGAGTCCATTGTTTCTTTAAAAGAGTTAGAATCATCTTCAATAAGATAAGCAAAGAAAACTTCTCTGAAGTTCTTGAGAATCTTAATTATGTTGCTCTTCCTTAGTTCTAGGTCAGTGGGTGGAGCGGAATTAGAAGAAAGAATATCAGAGGTAGAATGATTGCAAGAAAGATCACAAGGGACTTTAGATTTAAAGGAAAGATGTTTTCAAAGTATACAGCATCTTTAACTTCAATGATTGTGTTATTGAATATTCCATTGATCTCAGAGTTAATTACTAGAAAACAATTAACATTGTTGTCTAGAGCATATCCATTGAACACATCATCCACAGCTTTGGGGGTCAATTTTGCTTTTCTTGGGTTCAGGTATTGAAACCTTAGCCAGGCAACCCAGACTTTGAAGAAATAGACGTTAGGAATTTTAACTTTTCAACGTTCATAGAGAGTAACGTAAGAGTCTTTTGGGGAAATCCTACTGAAGATATAGCAATCAGAAATGAGAGCTTCCCCCAAAGGTTTCGGTTGCATCAAAGCTGAGTAATATACAGTTCACAATGTCAATGAGTGTTCTATTTTTTTCTTTGAGCAACACCATTGGATTGTGGTGTGTAAGGAGCAGTCATCTCATGAACAATGCAGTGCTCTTGGCAGTATTTAGTCATTTCATTTGAGGTGTATTTCCCTACGATCAGATCTTAGGAACTTAATTTTCTTTTCAAGTTAGTTCTCAGCTTCGGCTTTATACACCTTGTACAATTGAGGACTTCATCTTTAGATTTTAGAATATAGGCATAGCAATATCTAAAATGATCGTCTATGAATGTCACAAAATATTTTCTACTGCATTGTGTGAGAACTCTATTTGAGTCACACACATCACTATGAATAAGCTCAAGGGGTTCAGAGTTCCATGTGATAGACGGGAAAAGTTTTCTGACGTGTTTTCCTTGAACACATATTTCACATTTGGAAGTGAAATCAAAACAAGTCTTGAGAATGAGAATTAGATTAATCACTTTCTTGACAGATTTAAAGTTTATATGTCCTAATCTTCCATGTCAAACATTATAGGATTCAATATTCAGAGCAATTGAAACTTGAATATTATTATCAGAGGGATTTATTACATTAAGTCTGAAAAGATCTTCACTGACAAAACATTTTCCAATGAATACATTATTTTTGGAGATTACAAATTTATTATATTCTTTAACAATCTTATATCTAGTTCTAAGAAGATGAGATTCGCTGATCAGATTCTTCTAGAGAGTGTGTACGTGCAAGAAACCTTTAAGAATTAGAACATTGCTAGAAATCATTTTTAGTTCAATGCGTCCCCTACCCATTACTTTTTGATGGAGTTATCTACCAGACTCAACGCTTCCTCCATGTTATTCCTGATAGGATTTACACCAAGAGCGATCAGTATAAACATAGATATTTGCTCCTGAGTCTAACCACTGATCTGAGGAGAAAGTAATGAAATTGACAAGAGGAAGAAAAGTTACTGGCCTAAAGGTGTTATGATCTTATTTCACCATGTTGACTTTGTGCTCGAAGTTTCCTTCGTTCCCTTTTGCAACAGATTTGAACGGTTCCTTCTTCCGGTGGAAGCACTGAGGAACCAGGCGGTTGGTTCTCCCACGAACATAATAGAACTTTCCATCAGATTTATGATTAGAAATTTTAGGTTTAAAGAAGGAGAATGAGAGTGATTAATTTTCTTGAATTTCATGTCCTTGGGATTCATATTTTTGCGCTTAGGCTTATTCTCTTTCAAGTATACTTTGTCTTTCATTTCATACTTGATTTTGGAGTTGAGCTTATGTTGGTCTTCAATACAAATCGCCTTAAGAGCTTAGATCAGAATTAGGTCCCCTTTCTTGTGACGAAGGTCCCTAGCAAAGTTTGACCAAGAAGGAAAAATTTATCAACGAGACAAGAGACTTTGTAATCATTGAAAAAAATCAAAGATGTTCAGTACAGTCTTGAAATTAATGATTCATTGATGAGCTTACTATCAACCATCATGAACTTATTGAAGAAAAAGGAGGTGCATCGATTCCAGCATCATTGAGGCCATATTCTTTCTCTAGTGTATTCCACAGTTCCTTGACACTCTTGTCCTCATAATATATATCGTACAGATTATCCACATGCGCACTAAGAATCTTATGGCAGTAATGATAGTCTTTTCTTTTGATATTCATGGCGGTGTGGATGGAAAGATGAGTTAGAGAGAGTCCTAGAAGGAGTTTCAATAGGGCCGATGAAGATGTCACATGTGAAGGTTTAGAAAATGGAATAAAGGTATCAATAAAAGCGATCAATCCTAAGATGGTCAACCAATATTTCATTTAGTTTGCTCACCGCTTTCAGCATACACCAATGAATTTATCTGCATTGATATTTTTGAAATGATTTAGGTTAGCCATAATATCCGGGAAAGATTGCTAATCTATATTTTGTATTCAATAATTTGCTAAAATGAAGAGTATCAGAATACGAGTTTAAGTTAACCGATTTTAGATTATGGCATTCAGAATAAAAGTGTAAGGATCTTGTTTAATTATAGAATGTATTGATAATAAAAATCTAGCAAGGTAAAGATTACTACAAAATAAGTTAGAATTTAATGTACAATATGGATTCAATTAAGCCGAGAAAATATTCTAATTGAATTATTTGTAGGAAGATGTGTGATGCAGTTTTAACCTAAATGTTTAAAACTGCTTGTTGTTGATTAAAGTTTAGAATAAAGTTATGTGTTTGTAACACACAAATCAAGAGAGTAAATAGTTGAAAGTTTTAAAACAAAAGAAATTTTGTTGCAGAGAATTGGAAAGAAAGTCTAATTTTCTATCGTAAAACAAATTACTGTAATTTAAATTTAGTAATGACAAATGTATTTTTAAAATTAAGTAATTATGACAGTAAATTACTTTTGATAATTTTAATAAAATTTTAAAAGCTATTAATGAAAAGTGTTTTGCATAAAAAGTACAGATTATGTATGGCAGAAATTAATTATTACAAAAAATTAGATTGCATGAAATATCTAATTTAGAAAATATTGATTTTAAAATATTCATCTCCAAGATCGTTTGTTGTATTCCGTTTTCTTAGAATTTAGGTATTTTTAGCTTATTATGTTTAAAACATGAACATGCAACAAATATGTATCTAAATAAATAAAGTAGGAGAAAAATTTCTCGCCTGTGAGGGAGCAGTCGTGCAACAACACTGTCTTAAAACACTAAAAACCCACCCTATCGCTTGGGTGTTGAAATGATCGTCGTCGACTAACAATAAAGCCCCTGAAATATCAGCACCTAACTCGAGTGTAAGCCAAGATCTCTGCTAAGATAAATATCAGTTGCCCACGAAATCGATATAAATCAATAAAAATTTAACTAAAAGAAAAGCTTCATCTGCTGCAGAATGTGTGCCAAAGAGAAACTAAAGAGGGAGGAGAAAATAATTCTTCGCCGCTCTGTTGCTTTTGAAATTGGAGGCTCTATTTGTAGCTTAGAAAGCACATCAGTTACGATAGCACAATCTCGAGATTTGCGGTAACAAGCGAGTAGTTGCACTCGGTGCGCAGATCTCGAGATCTAAAAACTGTCAGATCGAAATCAGTAAAACGACTCATTCCAAAACGAAAAAGAAAAGAAACAAAAATAAAACACGAGTTCATGGGAGGCACAGGGTGCGCCACCGCCGGCGAGTCGCACCGGACGCGCGTACGGTTAACCAATCTCATAACATATAATTCATAACAAGTGAGAGAAAGAAGAATTGATATATAAACTATTTCCCTTCGAACATCTCACCCATGTGAGACTAAATATATAAGCTATAATAAACGCTACTGGAAAAATCAAACTTTCCCATGGTTATGCTCACTCAGCTCCAATAATTACCTGTAATTTGAAATCAGAAGAATTTTGTTCCTTGCACATATAGTAGCGCAATTTCAAATCTGAAGAAATTTGTTCCCTTTACAATACAGTTTCAAGCAGGTATGTTTGTACAGTTTTCATGTTACAATTGACTAGTAATAGCTGGCAGATTAACTCTGCTTCCGAGGCAGAAGGAATTACATACCATATTACCTGTGAGATCTGTAATGAACATTACATTTTCAACTGTAATATGATCTGCAACTAATAATATACATAGGGAGAAAGAATATTACAGGCATTTTTGAGAACTATTCCGTGATATTTTCCCGTGTCCATTTAGGACATTACAGGGACTAGTCTAATTCATGGAGCTATTTGAGATATCCTTTCGTCTTCCAACAGTGCATATGGATCAACATATGGTGGCGGTGATATCGACATCTTGCTGGCATCGTGCACAAAACTCGGTCCAAAATACTGCAAAGAATGAGAATATGAAGTCCAAGTTAGTGGAAACAAGAATCAGATTTTTTTGGGGAGATATGTAACTGAGCATAAATTCCTCCAAATCACCAACGAGAATGTTATTCTTTGGACCACAAGTTGTTAAAAGCATTTGATATAATCAAGTAATCTAGTGCCAGAAATCAAATCAGTAGTTAAGTATCTAGTGTCAAGAATCATATTGAGCCAGGGTCTATGTAACAAAAAAAAAAAAAAAATCCAGTCCAAATGACTGATATTTTCTACCGAGGCACGTGTAAACAAGAAAATTTCCCTTGTCTGTCCATACAGAGAAAGAAACCTTGCTTCTTAAGAAAAAGAGCTTAGACAATGGGGGAAAATGCTGGGGTTTCATACAGATAGCTGCTAAATTCTCTGAAGCATGATACATCCTAAACAATTTAACTGGAAAGTGTTCCTTAAAAGAAGCACAATAAAAGTAACTAGCAAAAACTCATCATTATTTCAATGCAGCAAACCAGGTCATGAGATTTCGTATGGTACTTTATACATACAGTTGGGAGATTTTTTTGTTTCCTATATGTACATAAATATATTCAAAAAGGCTTTTCGGTACTTCAGCTTCAAGGTAGAAGAGGAATAATTTTCTAGACAGAAGACACAATTCTGTGTTCAAAGATTTCTCGAGATATCATCGAGTATAGACAATGTTTATGACAATCATGTCAGCATCCAATTTGCCACTAATTGGGATGGAAGCTTCCGTATCATTCTATAGCCCATGCATTAATCAGTTATGCGCAAGTCGACAAAGAGATAGACAATGCTACACCAAAAATTGTCTTGGTTGAGTCATCATATAGGACCTACTAGTCTAAACCATGAATTCGTCAAACAGAGATCACCTTTGTAAGGAAAGAACTCAACTCCAGTATGTTCTTAAATTCAAGACTTAATGGCATTGACAATTTGGAGAATCTCCATCCACATTGAACATTCTGCGCTTGTGGAAAATGACTGCTGCATGCCTTGAGAAATGCCTGAACTTCCACAGGAAAACTTCCAGAAAGCCCTCTATGCCAACCTTATCATGCTCTAGGTCATCAGATTGAGCATCTCATCATCTTTCGCTTTCAATTAAGGGGTTGTTTGTTTTGGGCCGGAAGAGGGGAAGTGGGAAAACTCATTTCCCACTTCCGATGTTTGTTTGGAACCGGAAATGAGAAATTGCAAAATCTCTTTTCCTTTTTCTCTTCTTTCTTTTACACAACCATTTTCCCACTTCCAGAATGTTACAATTAATTTTGTGATCATGTAAATCTCATTTGTAATAAGTTGTAGCTCAAAACAGTTAATTTTGTAGTACGTAAATCCCACTTGCAGTCTAATTACAGTCCAAAAAAAATTCATACTTAATATTTATTTTAATATTATTTTACGGTCAATTTTATGATCAACTTTTCCACCTTCACTTCCAATTTACTAACCAAACACTGGAAAATACAATATATTTTCTACTTATACTTCCACAATACAACCAAACATTAGAAAAGGGAAATACACAAATCCCAATTTCTACCTTTTTCTCCCCATTTCCCACTTTCACCTTTTCCTCCCTCTTCCAACAAACCAACAGGCCCTAAAAAGCGCCTGGATGATGCTAACATTCTCCAACTAATATCAGATGAAACAACAAATGCTGTTCATATGAAACAACACAGCTACGGTTCCACATAACTCAAAGGAAAACCAGACATAACTTTAGTTAGAGGGCTGAACATGTTGAGGATCATTATCAACTGCGCTTGTGTGTTGCACAATATAGAACTAATAGCTAATCATCATAATTTCTACAAAGCTTTTTATACTCCTTGCAACTAGAAAAAATGTTTGATGTTGAAGAAATTTCCAAGACAGTTCTAAGTCAAGTACACTGGAGTTTGAGTAGTATTTACAAACCAGCCAAAGAACAGCATCCCTTGAGGTCATTAAATAGTAACTCGAAGGCAAACAATTAGAGAATTAAATCCAAGAACAAATGTATTTATAGAAAATCATTCTGCAAAAATAAAAAATATAATATTATCCTTATAAGAATAGGTAACTTAGGCATCAGCTATCTACCAGAGATCACACATCGCTTCTCCTGTTCATCCAGGCATAGGGACTGTCCATGTCAATTAAATTCCTCCAGCAGAAATCACAGGCCACTTCTCCGACTCACAATTTGACATCTTACATGACTCATGGCATAGACAAGAAACAAAACACGTATTCCCTAAATATATTTTTCTCTGGCAACTATTTCCTGAAAGAATGTACAATGGAGCTAAGCCTCATGCTACTCTATTAGGGGTGCCATTGGATGCGGATTATCCACGGATATTCGCATTCGAATCCGTCTCCAACCCGGATAAGGATATCATTTGTTTACATCCGTCAATATCCGAGTGCGGAAACGGTAAAGGCAATATCCGATCCATATCCGATCCGATATTAAAAGGTTGGATGCTTGATAATGATATTTGTATGGAAGAGACTATTCTTCAATAGAATGAGACAAAAGATTTGATATTTTGAGTTGATGAAAAAGTAATAGTGGAAAGTAATTGATTTTTGCAAGAATAGCACAAGATATTTTGGGTGTTTCGACATCAACCGTGACATCTAATCGACATTTAGCACTGAAGATCGTGTAATCCATTGTTATAAAAGTCGAATGACAATCAATGGAAGCATTGATATATACACAATAATATCATAATATGTATCACATTTTATATTGTTGTAGATGAGATAAAAGGTAAAATAAGTATATATGTTTAGTTTATGCGGAATCGTATCCATATTTGTATATCCGATTAGTATCCACATCCAATCTGCTAATATCCGATCTGTATCTGATATCTGATTTTGGCGGATACGTATATCACTTTTTTCACATCCGTTAATATCTGTACCCGTATCCGAAGGTTGGGTGCGGATACGGATATGATAAAGACAATATCCGATATGTATCCGATACGATGGCACCCCTATACTCTATGCATCAATTTTAACCAAAAAGATATCTCTACATGTTGATGTTTGCATCATTCATCATCAACTGTGCACATTGGCATCATTCATTCATCATCATTCATCAACTGTGATGTTTTGAACTTGTAACCTCCTTGTTACCAAAAAAGTGTATTTATGTCTGTAAACACATAAGTATCCAACTGCCAAATGTGGATGGAACAAATTAATAAATGTTAAAAGTGATTGCCATCTCTGTAAATGAAGATGACATGAATAATCATGCACTTACTTTCTAACTTATCTTACCCATAATACTCATCTCATCCCTAGCAAACTCATCACAAAAACTACAACTGCTTCATCTTATGGGCTGTTTGGTTAGGGGTGGAAGTGAGAAAGTGAGGAAGTAGTAATAGTGCTCTTTGAAACTTAAGAATTGGTTAGTAAGTTTTTCGGTGTTTGGATGTTGTTGAGAAGTGTGGTTTGAAAAATGTTACGTCTTTCCGGTGTTTAGATGGTAATGTGAAAGTGGAGTGGAAAAGTTGACCACAAAGTTGATCACAAAATAATATTAAAATAAAAATTAATTAAGAAAAATAAAATTGAACTGTAATTAGAATGTGAGATTTACATGATAAAAAAATTAACTGTTTTGAGGTACAACTTATTACAAATGAGATTTATATGACCACAAAATTAACTGTAGCACCTTAAAAGTGAGGAAATGGTGTGTAAAAGGGAGGAGAAAAGAAAAAAGAGGTTTTCTCATTTTTCTTTTCCGGTGTTTAGATAGATAGGGAAGTGAGAAATGACACTTCCCTATTTCCTTACTTCCGCCCACTTCCTTCAAACCAAACAGCCCCTTAGTTGAAATTCTCCAGTGCAACTACCCAACAAAAATGTTTAAATCTTCTATTCCACTAATTCCTTATCGACGACATCTCCTTTCCAATGCACAACTAATCCTATCAACATTGCTATAGGTCCACTCCTTAAGCATCACTCATGGGCTCAAGAGAATCAAGTGACAATGACGAAAATGGAGGTCCAAATTGAAGAAATGCTAGCTAACATGATAGGGGCATCACACCGGTTCCTCTACGTACATGTCAGCGTTGTCATCGTCGTGTCACATTGGCAACACTTTGGCTCTGATTTTGAGCCCTAATTGTTTATGAGTCAGTTAATATTATTGGAGAATCATGTAATCCATATTTTATTCTGTTCGTTGTTTTCTGTTTGAGTCCAATCATATTTTGTTTGAGTCAGTTTAAGGAGTCCGGATTAGGTCCAGTTGATCGAGTCTTCTTTTATTTTATATTGCTTTATTGAGTTCAGTATGTTTAGTACTACATCGGTTATGTGGTGAAACTCTTCTTTGTAAGGGTCTATTTAAGAGACTCAGTTTGATGATAAAGGTATTGAATATTTTAGATATAAGCTTTGCTTAAGTTTTTTATTTTTTTATTTGGTCTATTTTTAAGTGATTCAACTGGTGGTGAAACCTAGATCCAGGTTGGGACCTGTGATCACATCCAAAACTTTAAATTTGCTAATTTGGTATTTGATTCCACATCATTTTGGTATCAGAGCCAAATTTCATGTTCTCATCCACAAATTTTCAAGCCTTTTCAAAAAAAAATTATTGTCACAATTTGACTGAATTTTTTCAGTGGAAAAAAATAAAAATATATACAACTATTGTTCGTCTTCCCCAAGACGACAGCGACCTAGCCCACACCACCACCATAGCCGCAGCCACACCAGAGTTCAGATGAGCTCGACAACGCTTAGCGAGCTCGATTAACGAGGTCAGATCACAAGATCCATCGCCTCTCTCCTCCTTGTCCTCTCCACCGAAGCCTTCGATCAATAGGCCAGATCTGATCACATCCCGATGAGTCCCCTCCACCGCCGCTGCAACGCCCTCGTCTCCAGTGACGCCCTGCCAGCATTCTACCGCCGCAATACCCTCCTACATTCTCAGCGTTCAGATCTGATGAGGTCCCCAAACTCTTCGCTCAGATCTGACTGCCTTCCAATATCTTCGACCTCGTTCACCACTACTCGCCACTCACCGGAGTCTCCTCTTCATTTCCTATCCATGCCATCGCCTCGCTGCGCCATCATCACCCAAGGCGAAGCTTACCGGAGTCCTCTCCTCCTCCGATCTTGGCTAGATCTGTTTTCCCGAGGCCCCAACTGCTCAGATCCCTTCCCATTGTCATTTCCTCATCCCTCAGGCCTCGTCGCCATCGTCGCCGACCTCAGACGTCCACGCCGAAGCCGACAATAGCAACCGTCACCGAGGAAATCCGCTCTGCCACTGTCCTTGCTCCGCCGCCATCGTATCTGGTTAAGATCAAGGGGAGAGAAGGGTTTTGATTATTTGGGTTGAAAATTTTCAACTCGATTTCGAGTGTAAACCTAATTGAACTTGGGTTTTGGGCAATCAGGTTTAATCAACACCCGGCCCGACCTGACTGTCCCAATTAAGTTTGGGTTTGAGAGCCAACCGGGTTTCCCCAACATCCGACCCGACCTGATCCAGCACAAAGCTGAATTCAGTTGGACACTGAGTCAACTCGGCCGAGTTGACCCACTGAGTCAGCACAGTCCAGATTCAACATCAATCTTCCGAAAGCTGTTTCTTGCTCGATTTGCGTCTGATTTCGCTATTCTCAAGGCAGTAGGTTCGCAGCTCATAGCACAACTGTTCAGAGTTGTGGCGGGTGAAGTTTTTCCCCTCGGTCAGGTAATTTTGAGGTAATTCCTAACTCACTCAGTTCTACTACTTTCTCAATAGTATTAGATACCCAGTTGCACCAATTTGATTCATCTTTTGTGCTATCGACTTGTCCTTGTCCACTATATAAATTGTGAGCGAGTGAATCTTTTGACTTTATTTGCTACATCTGAGTATTACACAAGAACTATTCCTAATTCTAGGCACGGAATAATTTATTTTGGAATTTAAAACGGTCAACATTACGTAGAATTTCTATTACCTGATTGCTTTAATTAAATTTTTGTTGCGTAAATAGAAATGAGTAGGGGATACTTACTGCGTACCAGAACTGAATTACTTGCTGATTTATTATTTTATTTTGATCATTTTGCATCAGGTTTCATAGTTGATATTTCTTTGTCATTATTAGTTTCATTTAGCATTGTGTCTTAGATCTTGCATCCAGACAACCTGTTGCATGACCATCCGTAGTGGAACATAGTATCACCCCCACGAACCAACTTCTGACATGGAATCCTCACTAACCAATATCACCAAGCTCTTAGAAAATTAACCACTCAGATGAACGACGTTGAACAAGTAAGAAACACTAGGAATCGAGAGACAACCGACAATATTAGTGATAATGAACCTCACCCTGAGCCTCTCCAACCTAGGGTTAATGACCAAATGATTTTGCGGGAGCGAACTTTAAGAACATAAAACTTGAAGAACCCACTTTCGATTGTTAGGTGGATCCCCAAATCTTTCTCGATTGGATTTCTGACAGACCATTACTTTGATTGGTATGATATGTCCGACGGAAGAAGGATTCGATTTGCCAAGATGAACTTGGTGGATCAGGCTAGACAATCTTGGACAAATGTCGAGAAACTGATAAGGCTCAGACATCAGGAAACTATTCAAACTTGAGATGAGATGAAACTGAAGCTCCAAGAGAAATACTTGCCTACGTCGTACAAATGTCTACTTGATCAATGGCAACGTTTGACTCAAGACAATCAACCAGTATGGATTACATCAACAAGTTTGATCAATTCTTAGTGAGATGTGGTGAGGACGAGCCTGATGCCATAACCTTATCTAGATTTCATTCAGGACTTAAGAGTGAGCTTCGACGTGAGCTAATCGTTAGAGATATCTCCACTCTAGAGCAAGCTATTCAGGTTGTCTAGGAGTTAGATCAATTTCAGGCTTATTCATTCCCTAGACGCACCGACTATAGAGACAATCCCAACAGGAGTACTGTTAAATATTAACCCAATCTCAGTCTCGTTTTGGACCTAGTAACTCCAACCCTAGGCGTGAAGACAATGGCAAAGGAATCGCAGGTGAATCGTCTAGATCCATTCAACAGACTCAATGTTTCAAATGCCGAGGGTATGGTCACGTTTCAACACAATGTTCGAGGATGTTGATTATTGAAGCTCAATCAGACGGTGACCAGGATGATTTAAACGAAATCGACCATGACCCTGAAGGCGATGCTTGGGAAGATGATTTTGATATTGATCAGGCTACCACCTTGGGCTGCATTTTGGACATGACCCCACCATCGATTGACAATGTAGACAGACTTACTTGCCATCTGAGTGAAGATGCGCCCTGACTTAACCCAAGGAAAATGACAATTGGCGTAGAACTTCAATTTTTAAAGCTCTCACAAGATTGTGGTAAGAATTGTCGGGTTATAATTGATAGTGAGAGTTGCGTCAACGTTGTTGCTTCTAATATGGTAACTAAACTTGGGCTAAAGGTTATTCCCCAGCCTCAACCATACAAAAGTGTCATATGTAAATTCTGCGTCTATTGATGTGAAAGATAGATGTCTTATCCCGATACTATTTGCCACATATTCAGACAAAATTTGGTGTGATATAGTCATCATGGAGTGGGTCATATCATTTTGGGACAATATTGATTATATGATCGAGATGTCACTATCTATGGACATCCAAACTCATGCTCATTTGTTCACGGGGGAAAGAAGATCAAATTGACCCGTTGCGACCGGCTCAACCTATACCTAAGACTAAGCAGAGTGAAGCATCAGGCATCTAGCAGTAAGAAGGCGTTAACGTTGATTAATCCCAAACTTATTGATAAAGAGTTCACCAAGGGGTCCACAATTGTTACACTTGTTGCTAGAGAGATCACTAATGAATCTCAGGAGTAGATTTCTCCTGCAGCAACACCCATATTGAAGGAATTTGCTGATGTTTTCCCCAAGGTGCTCCCAGATAGTCTACCTCCTATGCGTGACATCCAACACGTTATCGATTTGGTTCCAGGATCTTCTCTCCCCAACTTGCCTCATTACAGAATGAATCTGACGGAACACGCCAAACTCAAAAGGCAAGTTGACGAACTGTTAGTAAAGGGTTCACCAGAGAAAGTCTGAGTCTGTGGGCTGTGCCGGCATTGCTAACCCTTAAGAAAAACGGTTCATGGAGAATGTGCGTGGATAGTCGCGCCATCAACAACATTACCGTCAAATATCGGTTCCCCATCCCCAACTGGATGACATATTAGACATAATGTCTGGAGCCACTATCTTCTCAAAAATTGATTTGAAAAGTGGCTACCATCAAATTCGGATTCATCCAGGTGATGAGTGGAACACCACTTTCAAGACCAAAGATGGTCTATATGAGTGAATGGTCATTCCTTTTGGCTTGATAAATGCTCCCAGCACTTTCATGCGAGTGATGACTCAGGTATTGCGACTCTTTATGGGTAAATTCTTGGTCATCTTCTTTGATGATATTTTAATCTACAGTAAGACATTGGAGCACCATGTGGGTCATCTCAGGCAAGTTTGCCATATGTTGCGCAAAAAACTGTATGCAAATCCTAGGAAGTGCGTGTGCATGTCTGACAGAGCCGTATTTTTGGAGTTTGTTGTATCAGCTCAAGGAGTTTCAGCTGATCCTCAGAAAATCCAGGCAATTATAGTGGTCGGAGCCCAAAAATATTCAAAAAGTAATAAGTTTTCATGAGTTGGCGACATTCTACAGGTGATTCATAAATGATTCAGCACTATCACGGCCCCAATTATGAATTACCTAAAAAAAGAAGAGTTTCAGTGGTCTGTAACTGCTGCTAAGGCATTCAAAGAAATCAAACAACGAATGACTAAAGCACCGTCATAAGACTTCCTCCAAGGTGTTCGAAGTTATGTGCGACGCCTCAGGCATTGGTATAGATGGAGTGCTCAGTCAAGAAAAGAGCCCAATTGCCTTCTTCAATGAGAAGTTGAGCGGAGCTAAACTGAACTACTCCACCTACGATAAAGAATTCTATGTAGCTGTGCAACTGTTACGCCATTAGCGACATTACTTCTTATCGTAAGAATTTGTTCTTCACTCGGACCACGAGACATTATGGTACCTTACTTGCAGAAGAAGCTCAGTGCTAGACACGACAGATGGATTGAGTTTATGTAATACTACACTTATACCTTAAAGCATACATCTGTGTTGAGAATAAGTTAGCGGATGCGCTCAATCGACGCACCTTTGTGCTTAAACAACTGAACACTGAGGTAGTGGGTTTCGAGCGAATCAAGAAAGAATACGTGTCATGCCCCGATTTTGAAGAGATTTTTGATGTTTTGAAGCGAGGGTGACACAGGTGATAGATAGTTTCCTACTCCAAGATGATTATCTATTTCAATTTCGCACATTATGCATTCCCCTACCTCAGTATGAGACTATCTTGTTTGGGAACTGCATGCCGAGAGTCTTGCTGGTCACTTCGGATGAGAAAAGACCATAGATGTGGTAAAGAGTTTGTTTTACTGGCCAAGCCTAAAACGAGATGTTGTGAGGCTAATAGGGCAATGTCGCACCTACCAATTGGCCAAGCAGCGAAAACAAAACACTAGCTTGTTATATACCTCTACCGGTGCCAGATCGCCCCTGGCAAGACGTGAGTATGGATTTCGTGCTTGGACTGCCAAAGACTATCAGGAAGCACGATTCTATATTTGTAGTTGTGGACCGTTTTTCAAAGATAGCCCACTTCTTACAATGTAGCAAGACTTCTGATGCTTCTAAAATTGCTCAGATGTATTTTGACGGAGTAGTTAAACTACATAGTTTACCCAAAATCATTGTGTCGGATAGAGATGTCAAGTTCATGAGTTACTTTTGGAAAACTCTAGGGCACAAGATGAGGACTAAGCTCAAATTTTTTACTGCTTTTCATCCCCAAACAAACGTCAAACCGAGGTGGTTAACAAGAGCCTAGAAAATCTTTTGCGATGTCTAGTCGGTGAACATTTGCGGAATTGGGCTCTCATCTTACCCACTACCGAATTTGCATATAACAGTTCATGTAATAGGTCAATAGGCATGGGTCCATTTGAGTTAGTGCACGGTTACAAACCTAGGAAGCCCATAGATCTTATTTCATGACACAGCATCCTAGAGTGTCCGAGTCGGCATCTGCATTAGCATCGCATGTACATGATTTGCATAAAAAATCAGTAAGAAAATTCAGGAAAGTAATGCTCAATATAAATCTTATGTTGATTTGCACCGTAGGTGCCTTGAATTTAATAAAGGTGATTATGTAATAATTCAGATTCGTCCAAAGCTGTTCCCACCTGGAGTTGTGCAGAAATTAACTGCTCATAGTGCTGACCCTTTTAAAATCCTTAAGCCAAATGCCTATATAATTGATTTACCTCCGGACTTCAGGATTAGTTCGACATTTAATATATCAAATTTGGTAGCTTATAAAGGTTCTCCTTTTAACCATGATAATTCACTTGTAGATCTTGATGAACCTACCCCCCAGCTTTTAGTTGAGGGACCCACTTTCCCCACTGCCAACAACAATTGACTCATTTATAGCAGAACAAATTGATAGCATAAAAGATGATCAGATCATCTCTACTAGGGATGATGGTTGCAGGTGGTATCTAGTACATTGTAAAGGTCATCTAAAATCTGATGACACATGGATTACCTGAGAAGACCTGCAGCGGTTAGCCCCAGATTTGTTGGAGTTCTATGAGAGTCATTTGGAGCCATACTCGATGGGGTCGAGTTCTTTTTACCCTGGGGTACTGATGGGGGCATTACACAGGTTCCTCTATGTACAAATCAGCATCGTCGCCATCGTGTCACAACGGCACCACTTTGGCTCTGGTTTTGAGCCCTAGTTATTTATGAGTCAGTTGATATTATTGAATGATTGTGTAGTCCATATTTTATTCTGTTCGTTGTTTTTCGTTTGAGTCCAATCGGACTTCATTTGAGTTAGTTTGAGGAGTTATGATTAGGACTAGTTGATCAAGTCTTTTTTATTTCGTATTGCTTTATTGAATCCAGTATGTTTAGTACCACATCGGTTATGTGGTGAAACTCTTCTTTGTAATGGTTTATTTAAGAGACTCAGTTTGATGAATAAAGGTATTGACTATTTTGGATATAAGCTTTGTTTAAGTTTTTTTGATTCGGTCTATTTTTGATTGATTCAACTGGTAGTAAAACCTAGAACCAGGTTGCAACCTGTGATCATATCCAAAACTCTAAATTTCCTAATTTGTTATCTGATTTCACATCATAACAACTCGAACAAAACCTAGTCCAACATCTGAATCACTACTTGATATTTTGTCTTTTTCTTCCATAAACACTTCATTTTGCACTCTACATGTCAAGAAATATATAAACAGAGAGAAGGAATGGTGAAAAGAAAATATATATCCTCATAAATGCAAAAAATAGAAACAGGATCACCATTGTTTGTGATCGCTTTTGGCATGTGCATACATAAGCTTGCTTATGTTGACAATAAGATAGTAGGGAAAACTTAATGATGTAACAGTTTTAGATGCACTTTGCATTACATTTCAAAACGGGGAAGCATATATGTTTTGCCTCGAAGAGGATTACTCCTGTGAATGGGCCCATTCAGGAAGAATGCAGATCATAGGACAGGAAAAAATCAAGCATGCTCGGTTCAAAACTTACCAAGTAGAGAGCAGCAAAAGTTGCAACAGTGACCAAGATCAGAGGCCAAAATCCCAAAAAGAAACTTCCACCAAGTGTCAGAAGCAGCTTTGCCCGGGGAACCAGACCCTGATTAAGAAGAAATAGACACAACAAAATTTTACATTACATGTTAATAGGAAACAGAAGCTATCATTTTTTTATATAAAAACAATCAGAAAAAGGCTCAGGAAAAGGGGAATTCTGCCAAAAATTAGAAGCACATCTAATTTTCGAAAAAACAATGGATTCTTGGATGAAAGTTCAGAAAACGAAAAAGGAAACTTGCAATAGAAGTCCCAAAAAAGAAACCCAGTAGAAAAAAAAAATATTGTGGCAAACCTAGGTAGCACAGGCACTTCAATCATAAAAGTCATGTCGTGTCCAACAAACGACAAGTAACGGCGCTTCTATTTTGCGTGCACTTTTTAAACTTGTAGTTTTGGAGTTGCGTCGTGTTTGTTCCACGGGTCCATATCTATGCCACATAATATGAAAAAGAAAGAATATACTCACAAATTATAAAATGTGACTAGCATCATCTAGGCGGCACAGCAATTCCTTAGAATGGTTGTATCCAAAATAATTATTTTTTCGTAGGAATGCCTTCTAATCTGATAGTATGTTACTAGAGGCCCAACTGTCAAAACTTTTCAAAGAAAGTTCTGAGTTATGGCTGTTATAGCAAAGAAGGTTGTATTATAATGAACGTCAAAACATTCCACTGGTTGTTAACAGATGTATTTCTCATCATTACAATGGGAGCAAGAACAGATTCATATAGACATTGGCACATGGTCACATAACAAACAGTACACTCATATATAATGCCTAAGTGCTATAACAGCATAAAACCATTATAATAGTTTGCATGTTATTATTTATGTCAAGAAATTATTCTATCAAAGCAAGTGTGAAAGAAGAAAATTTTATATAACCAAAATCTGTGCAGATCCATAACCATAACCAGAAAAGACTAACCAGAACAATTCAGATAGAATATGTACGCAAGAATAAAATTCATAAAAAAACAATCAGTGTCAAAACAAGCTTCCGAAATCTTTTCTACAAACGCCTACTATGGTAAACACATGTCTCAAATTTTGTAGCCACACCCCTTCCACTCTCCAAGTCAAATTCATGGTGTATCAAATAAAATTTTATAGCCAAGAAGTTGTTCAGAATATAATGGTTCTTGGAAACACAAGAATTAATCGTAGCTAGCATTTTCAGAGACAGAATTGCGGTAAAAACTCTGTAAATATGCACGTCTAGGCAAGAGAGGTACTAGGAGGGTGACCTCCACGAAGTCCTCGCTTGAGGTTTCACAGAAGCAACCACTCAATATGCATGAACAAGACGCTGTAGGGCCTTAGATAGAGAACACTCTGGATTAAGTATTCAACTAGCACTGCGGGCAAAGAAATTTAATGTGAAAGGGGACTCTGTTACCACCCATCATTGGCAAGAAATGGCCATGTCCCATGTGCAGCGGCTAGGAACTTGTCGGAAGATCAAAGAGTGGTTGGTTGAAGTGGACTTCATTGATTACACCCATATCTATCATGGGGATAACGCTCCAACCAATGATCCTGCAGAGCAAGGAGCCGCGCAGCAGTTATTAACTACACAGAGGCCACTATGGATGTTAGATTCAGGAAATTGGTCAATCTCGATAATAGTGGTTTCACTTTTGTAAGGGGTGGTTAAAGAAAAATGGATTTAACAATTCTCCCAAGTCAGCTCTATCATTAGCTATCGCATTTGAAAGAGAATGGCACTTATCAAGGAGGACTCTGTCCTGGCCATCTCTACAAATGACACCACCACCTATCAAGGAGTATGCACTCAAGGACTGAAGTTAATCTCAATTTCACACGGTGGAAGCAACAATTGAGAAGGATCAGAGTTATAAAAAAGGCATCCGAGCAGTGAATGGCATGTTCCACTTGACAATAGTGTCTGAAGGAAATGTTAGACTTCCTAGATCATGAAGTTCTTCATTCGTTACTAATTTATTCTAACTCCACTACAAAGTAATGCTTTCCATGGAATCCTAATTAGCTTGCCTCTACTAGTTCACAATAACCATTATAAGAAATAAGTGCCATCTTAGGTGCCCCTCCAAGATTCAAATTCTACACCTCCCCTTTAATCAAACTTCGCTTGATCATGGCATCAACCTCCGTATGCAATGAGGTAATTTATAAGCTAGCTAGCTTTTCCTATTTCTTCAAACTCCTTTCCCTCATCACGCATCTCATTCAACGCATATCCAAATCACAATGACATTGCCACACTCATCAATTAACATGAAATTAATCCGAAACCAATCACACCTTCTCAAAACATTTTTTTTCTTTCCCATCTCCAACAACAATCATCTACAACAATGTAAAAATAAATAAACGTCTTTTGGAAGGAAAAAGAAAGTTTCAAGTTGAACCGACCTCGAGTCCCTCGCTGTTCAACGCCATGGACACCTCCCGCTGGTTCACCACCCCCTTATCATCCAACACAACTCCATTCCTCTTCTTCTTCCGTCCCCTGCTCAAGTCCTCTTCGGACGCCTCCTCCATCTCCTTCTCCCCCAATTCGTATGCCCCCCTGTTCCCTTCCTCCAGCAGCGACGTCGGCGTCATCCCCCTCCTCTTCAACTCCTTCATGAACAGCGACTCGGGCGCCTCCTCCCCTAAACCCATTCCTCACACTCATCACCTTCAGGGGGGAAAAAATCAAAAACAAACAAAAATGGGAAGTTTTTTCATTACCGCCAGAGCCTCTGTCGCTGTCTTCGACGCGGCAGCGGATGAAGACGGCCGGAGCCGGGAACCGGCGGTTCAGCAGGCCAGGCCGGAGGGCGACGACCGGGAAGACACCGGATCGGGCGATCTGGAAGCAAGCCATTATCGGACTCGATCAATTTGGTGTTTTGCTTTGGGACTAGGGTTAGGCTTTGAGAACGAGAGATAGAAAGAGAGCTCAGAGTCCCGTTACCGAGGGCAGGCGGTGCTCGCACCTCAGAGAGGAGAGAAGGAGGAAGGGGAGCAGTGGCTTAGAACAGAGATCTGGGCCCCGCTGGAGAGAGAACTTCCGTTCCTTACGTTTTCCTTAATTGTTTCTTTCTGCTGCTCAATTACCTCAAACACCCAAGCCACCTGTGAGACAGTGTGGGTCCCGCTCTGTCTGGGTGTGATCTGAAGCCGGTGCATTTAGAGCCAAGGGCTGTTTCGAACGTACGTGGCGGGGGTAGATGACGTTCCCGTTTCTTCTGGCGTACACGAGTGTGCTCTGCTCTACGCACGCCGCTGAATGATTGAACGACTAGAATGACGAATTTACCCTTGGCAATCAACAAATGCCCTGATAATTTCTCTCATATGTTTAAATTGGATTAAGTGTGTTTAACTAACATAACCACCATTACCAAACTCTTGCCTTAATTATTGTTTGGTTTTTCTCTTTACAGATTCTGGTATTAATCAAGTTGACATGTTCTAAGCTATTATTTGTCAGTTTTATCATGACTGTTATCTCTTCTATTTGAAAAGTGCTCATATTTTACATCACTATCTTTCTGTAGTATGGGGTATGATCACTCAAGTGATGAGTGAAATAGTTTTTTTTTTCCTTCACCGGACGGACGCTCACCGCCGCTCACCGTCGGGTGAGTGGTGGGGCCCACACAGATAGACGGCTCACCACGAAGTGAGCGGCGGTGGGCGTCCGCGCCTGGTGAGCAGAAAATTTTTCTGAGTGAAAGAGGGAAAAAGTGTTTATCTTTAACATGTTTTGTTGCAAGGAAGTAGGCGGAAGTGAGGAAATGAAGAAGTATAATTACTCACTTCTCTATCTATTTAAACACCGAAAAAGAAAAATAAGAAAATCTCTTTTCCTTTTCTCTTCTCTCTTTTACGCAACCATTTCCTCACTTTCAGGTTCCCACAGTTAATTTTGTTGTCTTATAAATCTCATTTGTATTAAGTTGTAACACAAACAGTTAATTTTTAATCATGTAAATCTCACTTGCATTCTAATTACAGTTTTTTTTATTTTTTTAATTAATTTTTATTTTAATATTATCTTGCGGTCATCTTTGTGGTCAACTTTTCACTTTTACTTTCACATTACCATCCAAACACCAGAAAATATATAATATTTTTCAAATCATACTTATCAACAACATTCAAACACCGAAAAATTTACTAATCAATTCTCAAGTTCTAAAGAAAATTATTACTACTTCCTCGTTTCCTCACTTCCAACCTTAACCAAACAGGCACTTTTTCTGTTCCTCTTCGACAGTTTATCATATTTCAAGATTTGTAAACTCTGATATTGCTATCAATATTTTTCATGTGACGTCGTCCGCCACATGCGAACTAGGACATGGACTCTCTTGGAGTTTTCTCATATAAATAATAAAGTTTTGGATAGCTCAATATTTTATTCATGTAAGCTCATTTTACTTCCTTTTTGTGTGCTGTATAATATTTTCCATCAAAGTGGCTTTCATAGTCGGTAATTTTTAGTTTTTTTTTTTTTTTAATTGTGGGCGCATATCTAATAGAGATTTGTATAATTTCGAAAGGATTCGAGTCCGAATCTTTTTCACTTAAATATCAACATCCGACATTCAAATACAAGATCCACTCCGCTGAAGTTATTATATATTACTCAAAGTAAGTAAAAATAAAAAATTAAGTGTTTTGAATACTTTTTGCCTATCCATCAAGCGATGCAAGATGGACGGCCGAAAGTAGTGAGTTAGTTAAATCTATGTCTATAGACATACAAATTCTCGATCCGGACATTTGACCATGATCTAAACATTTAAAACCCCTCCAAACCAAATTTTTTTAAGTTTTAAATGTTTTACACCATTAAACTAATCAACTCACTATTTAGGCGGTTCGTTTTTCCCTTATTTGTTGCATGAGCAAAAAGTATTTAAAATATTTAATTTTTAATTTATAAATATTTGAAATAATATAAATCAAGTTCTGTATTCAGATGATGTATGATTGTATTTGAGTGAGAGAGATTCGGGCTTTGATCCTTCCAGGAACTACACAAGTCTATCTCTACACAGTATATAACAACTGAATGAGACTAGGAAAGAGATTGGTATTTTGGGACCATTGCCATCTCTGTCTCCTGGATTTCCAGAATCTGGCCCATTAGATTTTTCTACTCTAGAAAGAAGAATCTAGCTCATACACATGCAAAGAGTAAAAACAATTTTAGATTTTATTATTATTTTTTATTTCCTTTTACTTCTCCATCTATAATTGAGCTTGCTCGCACATATGGCCTCGATCTTTCTTTAAATTTTGTATTATACAACCAATCAAATTATTACACTCAAGAATAATCACAATTATTCACGATAGTGAACCGTGAAAAACATAGATGAAAGGATTCAAACAGAAATAAATGAATAGTGAGAAGTTTGATGGTCTAAATCCAAACTTATTAAAATTTTGGAAGTCACAAATAAAAAAAAAACGTGCATGGATTATTAAGATTTTGACAAAAAAAACCTTGTATTATCTTAGACTCGACAATTATTCCTCTCACATCTAAGATAGTACAAGAAATTTGCCCAACCTATACAAGAAAAGAATATTGTACAATATACTTTGAATAATGCAGTCATCAGTCAGGTTTTGTTAGTGAATGAACGATACAGCTGTAAAAAAATTTATCACTTACGGCTTATAACTTACGACCACTTACAGTAACCAAACAGACCCTATCGATGAAAGTGGCTTTGTTAAGAACGAAGAATGGAGACACAAATACTTGTTAAGAAGAACGATATAGACAAAAGCAAATAAAGTTTGATACGATGAGGGGGGAAAAACGAAATTGTTAATTATTTATGAGAATTTACGTTGAAATTAATGTTAAAATAGCGCGTAAAATAGTTTATATATTTTTTAAAATCACAAAAAGTTACACGTTTTTATTCTAGAAAGGAAAATTTTACGACAGCCAAATACTTTGGTTCATAATTACAAAAAAAAAAAAATTAGCTTCATAATTCTATTCACTACAACCATCCAAGCATAAATTGATTCCTCTGAATCATTTCTTTATATATTTTCATTTCCTCTTTTATCCTTTCCTATTGCCCTCAACGTTGCTCACTCCTCAATCCCGACCCCCACGCAGAGTAATCTGCGGGATGACCTGCGTGGTCAGGTTGCTGTAGGGGTTGGAAGGGGGCGGGGAGCCCCTTCCAGGAGTCTCAGGGGATAGAGTCCCTAAACCAAACTTTTTTTGAATTCAACCTTTTGCAGATCTCATTTGCTCGTGCTCGCGACGAATTTTGTTTGAGTATGTGATGTAGCATTTAGATCTAGAAAAAAAAGGGATCACTGATGCCGGTAAGCGGAGATCTGCTGATGATGGTGATGCTGATATGAGGACTGCGACTCATGATCGCAATCCTATGTAAAGATTGCGACTATGGTCGCAATTCTTTATTAGAAAACTGCGACTATTGTCACAATCTTTTTATTAATTGAAAATTAGACATTTTATAAGAACTGTGATCATTGTCGCAGTCCCAATATAGACTGAGAAATTGTGTTTTTGTGAGCACTGCAATCATGTTGTAGTCCCAATATAGACTGAAAAATTTTGTTTTGTGAGGACTATGATCATATAAAGATTAAAAAAATAAAGCATTTTGTAACGATCGCGATCATGATCGCAATCTTATAAAGTCACAGAAACATGTCTTAATAATGAGAACTGCGATCATGATCGCAAACCTATAAAGACTCAGAAATATGGTATTTTTGTGAGGACTACGATTACTTAGAAAATATGGCATGTTTCTCTTTTTTGTCAAGCCTTATTACCACCTCAGGGCGGCAAAAATGCCTCGTGGAGATGTATATGCATTGGTTACTTGTATTCAGAAATGAAATCAAATACCACATCCTGACAGGATAGAGAAGGTGGGTGCCATGTAAACATTTCATTCTTTAGTATCTTTTATACTAAACTCCGCCAGTGCACCGTTCACTGCATGTCCCAAGTCAGGATAAAGGAGGAGGGTTGTTGTAGGCCTGTGACAGCCAACGTAAAACATTATCACATACTATGAACATGAACCAAGAACGAAATTTTGTTGGGGCATCCCTACTGAGCGACACGCTACATATGAGCCCGGGTGTAGTGAAAAGTGGGTAAGCGTTGCTAGGTCCTCATCCAGAAACGACGCGTCACATCGGTGCCCGGATGTGGTGTCAAATGAGTAAGGGTTCCCACACTTTTATGAGCGGGTTAGGATAAAGAAGTTATCTTATGTATATAGGATTAGGTTAGCTTCATGGAACATAGGTTCTCTTACAGGTAAATTAGCAGAGTTAGTTTATGTTATAGTTAGACGGAATGTTAGTATTTTGTATGTGCAGGAAACTAAGTGGGTAGGTGAAAAAAGTTAGAATTATAAAGCCTTAGGGTTATAAACTTTAGTATACTGGTAGAGATAGAAATCGTAATGGGATGGGTATGATCATAGATAAATAATTGCTTAGGGATTTAGTGGAGGCTAGGAGAAAGGGTGATAGGATCTTACTAGTTAAACTTATTTTAGGTAGGGAGATTGCTAATGTTATTAGTGCCTATGCACCAAAACTATGACTTGATGATTCTAGTAAACGTCAATTATGAGAGGATTTAGATAAGATAGTGCAAGGCATACTCATTAGAGAAAAATTTTTATAGGCGGTGACCTCAATAGATGTGTAGAAACTAGTTGTTATGGGTTTGATAGTGTACATGAAAGATTAGATTTTGGGAAAAGAAATGAACCAGGTAACTCGATTCTAGAGTTTGCTTTGTCCTATGACTTGATCTTAGCGAATACTTGATTTAGGAAGAGAGAGTCTCACTTAATTACTTTTAAAAGTGGATCAAGTGCAAGCCAAATAGATTTCTTTTTAACTAGGAAAGTAGATAGATGTTGTATGGATTGTATGATAGTACCGGGTGAGAGTGTAATAATCCAACATAGACTCTAATTTTAGATGTCTGGATTAGAAGGAGATTTAGAAAAATTAAACGTAAATTAGATCTTAAGATTAAGTAGTGGCGGCTAAAAGAAGGTAATCAAGGAGCTTTTGTAAATCGAGTAGTACATGAAGCAGATTGGAAAGCCAAAGATGATCCTAATACAACAGAAATAAAATTGCTAACTGCGTTAAAAGAGTAGCTAAAAATGTACTTGGTGAGTCACGGGATGGTGCTCCACCATGTAAGGACACATCATAGTGGAATGGAGAGGTAAAAACTGCCATTAAGATCAAACTAGACTCTTACAGAGATCTGAAGAAAAATTGTGATGGAGTGAGTTTTGAAAGATATAAGCTAGCCAAGAACAAGGCTAAAAAAGCTGTTTAGAATGTAAGAACTGAAGTGTACAAAAAAGTATATGAGAAGTTGAACACCAAAGAGGTTGAAGAGAATATATATACAATTGCTCGAATAAGGAAGAGAAAGACTAGAGACTTATGTACTGTGAGGAGTGTCAAAGATGAGGATCAGAATGTTTTAATTCGAGATGAAGAAATCAAAGAAAAATGGAGAGAATATTTTGACAAATTGTTCAATGGTAGTTCTACTCAAGATTTTGATGACCTTACCATTCAGTGTCAGGATATGAACCGTAATTATATGCGCAGAATTAGCGAATCTGAAGTAAAGAAGCCTTTAAGAGGATGGAGTCAAGGAAAGTTGTTGGCCCGATGGAATTCCTATTGAGGTATGAAGATGCTCAGGAGAGGTGGGCGTGAGATGGCTGACAAACCTCTTTAACAAGATCTGACTAACTAAAAAGATACCAAATGAGTGGAGAAGAGTACCCCAGTACCTCTCTATAAGAACAAGGGTGATATACAGAGTTGTTCAAACTACCATGAAATAAAACTCATGTGTCACACCATGAAGCTTTGGGAAAGGGTAATTGAAAACAGGTTAAGGCAAAATGTTAAAATATCAGAGAACCAGTTTGGGTTCATGCCGGGGCGATTAACGACAGAGGCTATTCATTTGCTTCGTCAACTTATAAAGCGATTTCGAGAGAGGAAGAGAAATTTGCATATGGTCTTTATTGATTTAGAAAAGGCTTATGATAAGATGCCAGGAAAGGTATTATGGTGGACATTGATGAAAAAGGGAGTCCTAATCAAATATATTGACATAATCAATGATATGTACGATGAAGCAGTGGCAAATATCAGAGCTTGTGGAGGCATAACAAGTGATTTTTCTATCACAATTGAATTACATCAAGGATCTGCATTGAGTCCATTCTTATTTGCCATAGTGATGGATGAGTTTACTGGAGCTATTCAGGATAAGATACCATGATGTATGCTAGGGAGGTAGTTGGTGAAAGAGAAAGAGTGCAAGTTGGAAGTGGCGTGAAGGGCAGGGAAGTGATTTGAGAAAGAGGAAAAGAGAGGGAGCAGCAGAGGGCAAAGCACACAGTCGAGATTTCGATTGGGGGGAGTGAGCGAGGGGGGAGAAAGAGAATTTCGTTTTATTAATATTACTAGATTACTGCTTGCGGTAGAACCGAGCGACGAAGAAGAGAGGGAGGAGAGAGAAGGAAGGAAGGAGTGGGAAGCTTGGAGAGGGAAGAGAGGAAAGAAGAGAGAGGAGAGACGCGGGGAGAGGGAAGGAGAGAGCCTCCCAGTTCTCTGTGCTCTCTTTTTTAGAGGACAAACGGACAGACAAGATGCAAGAAGGAGTCACGGGAGAAACCTCACTTCGCTCGATTTGAATATTAGATGGTGTTTGTTTGTTTTTTTTCCCCCCTTTTTTTCAATTATCTTATAAGCATATGACCCTTCTTGGGCCTGAGTTTGGCCCGACCGGTCAAGGCCCGGGTCGGGCCGAGCCCGCACCCGTCGCCGTTTAACGAGCGGCCTGGCCCGGGCCTGTTCTCCGATTGGGGTACTCTTTTGGCCTGCGACCCGCCCGTTCTGGGCCGAGGCAAACTCGGGCCGCATTTAAGAAGGTAATTGAATTTTTAGCTATAATTTAGAAAATATTAAAAATCTCCAAAAATTCAATAAAAATTCAAAAAAATCCACAAAATTTGACGAAATTGCTATAAGTTGTGAAATGCAAATATAGATTTTTTTTTATTAACAATCCAATAAATTGGATAAAAATAATTGAAGTATAAATTAAAAAATTTTAGAAATTTATCATTCATATTTAAAATTACAAGTCTTCAAATATTTTATAATTTATACATATAAATTACAAGTGTTCAAATATTGTAAATCTTCATTTCTTCAATCATCTTCCGTAAAATTCTCAATGATTTTTTTCACTAATTTATTTTGACTTATCATCTCCACATCCAATCAATTCTTTCCATCATCTTGATAGCTTTTGATGCCAGACGGTTCCTCTTATCAGTCAGTACTCAACCAGCTGTACTAAAAGCAAACTCTGATGCTACTGTAGAGGTATGAGGGGTTAATATATCACGCTTCATGATGAAAAGCACAGAAAAGTTGATTACTGTGATTTTCACCATGCTAAGATAATAAAATTTTCAAATCGTGAGTCTGCATCATTCTCAGGAGCTATGGCATGAGTCCAACTCATTTAATGTGTCTGAGTGTATTAATCTTTTCAATGCAGATAATAAATCAAATAATAAAGAGCTTTTAGGCCTAAATGAAGACGCATGATGAGATGATTATTTATTTTCAAATTGTGATTCATGAAAATTATACAAATTATTTATAGAATTCTCAATATCTATCCATATTAGAACAGAATCATAACAATTTATTTTTTCATAAAAAATTTCAAGTAAATATTTAAATATTTCAAATTTAATACGAGGATACATAATAATAGAAAATAAACTATAGTGGGAAAATCTTTAAAAATACTTATTGAATTTTTCTTCCATAATTGAAATAATATCTTTAAGTAAAAAATCATGAGAATGAGCATTTCTAATAAACTTTGTAAATGCTTCACCTTTAGCAAAACTAAAAAGTTGTTCAGTTTGAAAAAGATAAGCTAAATTAATTTTACCTCTTTGACGATTATAACTAAAATGTTTTTTTTTTGGGCAAAAATTTTAATAGTTGAAATATATCCGTTGAGGGCTATTTATAAAAAAATTACAAATACCCTCAAGGGATAAATTTCCTTTCATATAGCTGTTCGAGAGTTTTTGCAAAAAAAATACAAAATACAAAATACCACGGCCGAAAGGCGAAAAAATAATCACTAGGGCTAAAAAATAGTCTGTGGGCCGCAAACTAGGGATGAGCATCAGTCGGTTCGGTTCGGTTTTTTCTAATTTTTATAAAACCGAACTGAACCGATTAGACTTAGCAACCGAACCGAACCGAACTGACTCAGTTCGGTTCGGTTTTTCGGTTTTTTCGGTTAGGCCAATATTTTTCCATCATTTCTTACATTTTTTAATCACCATTATATTATCATCATTTAATATTCTAATCTCAAATATTCAATACCCAACTTAGAAATAAGAAAAAGACCCTAACCTTAATGTGAATTAAAATTTTCATATTCTAAAACTTTTACGCTATATTTGGGTTCTTATATCAAAACTCACATAATTATTACTAACTTTTAATGGCAAGAATGAAAAAAAAAAAGAACTATATTAATATAAATATTATTCTTAATATAAATATTACTTCTAGTAATGCCATCTTTTTTATGTTGAATATGTGAAAGTTATGAACTATATGATTCACTAAATTGAATTTGGGTGGGGTGATATATAGGGTAAGAGATTCGGTTCGGTTCGGTCGAGTTCGGTTTTTGAAACACAAAACCGAAACCGAACCGAACTAGAGCGGTTCGGTTCGGTTCGGGATCGGGTTTCGGTTTTGATCGGTTATTTCGGTTATAACCGAACTCTGCTCACCCTACCGCAAACTGCCCGCCCGGCACGCTCGGTTGAAAAGTCAGGCCCAAGTATAGGCCCGGGTCATTCAGGCCGTGCCCGTGCCAACTCGAGCGTGGTACATTCGAGTTGACGGGCCGGGCCGGGCCGTTTCTCATCCCTACTTCTTTGCTTAGTACATTTGCTTGGATACTTTTGCTGACATGAGTCGAGTAACAAACAAACAGCAGAAGATTGGATTGTTAAAAGCTTGAATAAATAAAAAGTGAAAATAAAAAAACAGAAAATATGATCAATATAAATGTTTACTCTTCTTCCTCATTTTTTTTTTTTGGCATAACAACTGTTTGAGGTAAACAAATCAAACAAATCATGTTAAATGATTTTTCCTAGACTCTTTTATGTACAATTAAAAAAAAACAAAAATAAATAAAGTATTTTTCTTCTCCATCCGTACGTCCGTTGGCCCCATCAGTGTTGGGTGCCGGTGCCCCATTTTCTCAATTTAAAGTAAAACGGATGCCAACTAGAGTTGCAGATTTTGCCTTAAATTCAGTGGCATCAAGAAAACACAAGTACAAAGAGTCAAACAAAATTTGTAGTGCAAATCTTTTGGAGACCAGCAAAAACATTGCAGCAAGCAGAATAATGTGCACGCTGATAGTAGAGATGGTTTTGACAACATTATTAGAACTTTCAGAAAGAGAGAAGACCATCAAGTTTCACCATTTAGGTCAACAAACAAAAACTCTAAAGAGCAGCAAGAATCGATCTAGTGATGCTTGACCTCGAATAGACCATCAGGACCTAGAAGCAAAAGATGACATGGAAAAAGGTTAAAGACAGACCTTGAAGTATGACAGAATGGGCATGAAATAGAAGAATGGGTTGATTTCAATGAAATAATGAACTGTAATGCAATGAGAAGTAGGCGGCGTCTGAAACCACCCAATCAGTGTAGGAATGAATGCTCATGAATCATGTCCCGTGTAAATAAGTTTTATTGTTTTAGGCGGAGGCACCCTCAATTGATGTTTAAACAGTTCTACTAATAAGAATCAAATAATGCACAAAAACAATCCTCTCTTCCCTCAGTTTTCTCTCACTCAATGACTCAAGACACCATAGGTTCCCATTGGGTTATATGGAATGAGTACACAATAACACAAAAAGCATCTGTCCCAATATTTGTGCAGGCCACTCTCTCTCTCTCTCTCTCTCTCTCTCTGTGTGTGTGTGTGTGTGTGTGTGTGTGTGTTAAGGTCCAAACTCCATGCTAGTAATGAAATGTAGGACGACATGTAAACATACAAAAGTTATAGCCTTCAGACAGCTTATGCATTACATAGCTCAAGTCCAATAAAAACTTTAATCCAAAGAATGCTATGTTTATCTCAAGGTTTCCACTTTGGTGCACCATAATTTAGACTTGTGGAGGTGGTGATATTCTACTTTCTGAAAATATCTGAAACTTGTATGAACAACTAATTGAAGCTTTAATTACAGTTAACCTTCAATTTTCAGTTAGCAAACCAATGTGTTAGCTTACTATTATGTAGAACTTAAGTGCGCACGCAGTAATAGAAAGACTTAAGCATGCACATAAATTTATTGGCATGAAGAACAAAGGCTTGTGATGCCTAACGCTAATTTAACTCTCTATTTGAATACATAATTTTATATAGAGTGAAATAAACACACAAATTTTCCAATTGGAAACTAAGGTTTGCTCATAGTGAACTGTATATAATTATATGTACACATAGATTTCACATGAGGCTAAACAGACACAAAGACTTATTAAGGTTCATTACAATGAAACCTTACGTTAAATAAGTATGTACATTTAGGTTCCTGTCACCTAAAAACTTGGATATATTGCATTGGGATTTGGCAAAGAATCCAGACCACTGTCTTAGTTTTCCTTTACTTTCTTATTTACAGCAACTTCTGAAACATACAAGAGCAAAAACTGTTCCTTCAAGAAGTCAGCAGTTATGATCCTCTCCTCAATTTACGTTATATTTTGGAGGAACGATCAAATATTCAATAGGCTCCAAGGACCAGAAGTTTTCAACCATCTAACCTCTAGTTCTAAAACCAAAAGTCGTAATGGTAACTTCTCATAACAATAAATACAGTAACCGGTTTAACCATGTGACATTTGCTATACGTATCCCACCTCTACCATTCATTTCCTGAAGGGTTTCAACTTCTCTTGCCAGCTTTTTCCAAACCTAATATATCAATTTCCAGTGTAGATAAAGAGATTAGGAATGACAAAGAATGAAGCTAATTGAGTGGATCTGTAGCTAAAGGTGGGTATTACTTGGGTATTGGTTAATTGGGTTAATAGGAGTGATATGATATTAAATGTGTGAGTAGGTGTAGTAAGTATTAGATAGGTCAATCAGGATTCAATTAATAATCAAGTCTTCGGGTCAAAGGCGGACCCAACCAATCAGTATTCAAGCTGAACCAATTATGACAAGAACCAGATTACGCTCAACCAGAATTAATAACTTTTATATCATGTTGTGCTCAGGTGGAAATTGTTGTTTCTATTCGACAGAGATTATATCCCTTCTATCAGTGTATGCCTTGAAATTTCGAGGCACATGCCAAGATTATTTGAATCCCACATCACTTGATCCATCCTCAATTAACGTTATCCTTAGTATCCCTCTTAACCATTCAATCACCACATCCTACTACATATTCACCAAAATTCTGCCACTTCTTCATGAATTCCATGCCCTTATTGTAGGCACGAATAACTTATGTTTTTCCCAACCTTATAACTCATCTGCTACCTCCAAGTTAAGCATAAAGTCACCACCAAAATATATCTGAACTAGTTCCATTTCACCTTAGGCAAATTAAACCAATTCTATCAGACTTTAAATTGGCCAAGTAATGATATGCACAGTTAGTTGAATGTTTCATTTTAAATAATCAAAGGCCTTCAGCCTGGGACGAAGAACAAAACAAATCAAACTTTACTCCTTAATTAACCATCATGCTTTGAGATCAAGTCAAATTTACACTTAAAATTGCATGAATAAGAGTACAACCAATTATCCATAATAATCTAATCAACACATGGGGTGCAACAAGTCAATGCCTAACCTGATCAATCATCCCCAATCACAAACAACGCCAATCCACTAGAACTCAAGTCAAGTCTGTCTCTTAACAAAAGAAAACCTCCAAAACCAGCTTTGTCAATCCAACCAGTCAAAGCCCTTAATGTAAACCAAAGGTGTGTCAAAGCCATTCAGAATCATGGGTCTCACCCATCCACAACATAGAAATTCAAATTCCAGTAAAACAGCCAAGAACACATCCATATGAAATGCATCCCGTCACCCAAATACACGCAAGCCCACTGCCCACCCTACATGATTAGTTGCCGTATATTCACCTAACATCTCCTAAGAAAAAGCCAAAGAAGGGGAAATGAGAGCATCATTTAAAGCGGTAGAAGAAAGACCAATGCTTATATCCTTCATTTCAAAAATGAAAGCCTTGAGCAATTTTGTAGAACTCCAAAGTGTGAAACTCAACCATTTCCCTTTATCCTCAAAATTTTCAAGCTTGCAATGTTAAAAAACCATTCAGATGTTCGCCTTCTCACTAATTGCTACCGCCCTGAGAAATATATGCCAGAAAATAAGCACTTGTATGAAACAGGCCTATTTTAAATTGATACACCGCCTCCTAAGTTCCTTTAGCACCAAAGTAATCCTTAAACACTGCATCCATCTTATAGACTGGAAGAAGAAAACATTTCTCTACTCTTGTTGAGAGTAGAAGTAAACTCCCAACCAGGACAGAGAAAGTTCTTCGTCTCCTGGGCTATAAGCCTATAAGAGGATGCAACTTTGAAGGATGAAACTGGTGCTAAAGAAACTTGGAAGGTAGGATATCAGTTTGACAATTAATGTGCTTCTCACAAATGCTTGTTTTGTTGCATAAATTAACAGGGTAGCAGCAGCTAATAGTCGCTAAAAACTAGACCTGATAGCATGTGAGATAAGGAGAAACACCTCAAATTTTGATTTAAAAACATCTCTGCATAATAATTTCCAGTCAAAAAAGCTTAGATACAGTGCATATTCTAGCTTGTTAAATTTGATTAAAACCTTATTTCCAAAACCCATGAGTTACTATAGAACATATCACTCTGAATTCTACAGCATTGAAGACCAAATTTCTAAAGCTTTCTCCTTAATCATAGTATTACATGCAGAATTATCGGGAAATGATCAGCTAATCTAATGATAACCAGCAAACCACATCAATGGCAGCACCTCCATGAATGAGTACTAATCATTTATGACAACCCCAAGACGAGAAGACTATATAACAAAAGTTGACCATAATATAGAATCATCATAAGCGTGTTTGGTATCCCCTTTTCTTAAACAATGAAACCAAGGTTTGACATATCACTTGACATCAATACCAATAATGCCAATACAACCGAGCTGATACCAGTATTATCATCACAACTGAAAAAAAGACTGGTGTTCCTAATCTTCTTGATTCCAATACCAAAAACCTACAGTCAATACTTAGACAGTAATTTCAAACCTTGACAAAATTATTCATTCAAACCATTTTTCTTACATTTATAAGGCAATATATAAATTTGCATAAAAGTTCAAAAATAAACCAGACAACAAATGGTAACATGGCTTGATTCATAAATATGATGCTAGAGTACTAAAATATAAGCATCTAGATAATCGGTGTGACTCGTCAAATTGGGCGGATCATTATCTTAAGCAATAACACTACTCAAATTTATGCATTACAAAAGAAGTACAATAGATTATTATGTTATCAAAACATCTAAATGCAAAAACTATATTTAACACAACATGCGAATAAGAAAAGAGCAGGAGAATTTACAAATGCAAAATTACAACTGACATACAAGCAGCAAGAAGAACCAAGACAAGTGCGGAAAACATGTAATGGAGCTTCATCACTTGCCACTAAAGAAGCAAAAAAATTCACATCACCATCCGAAGTTCTTCAGGTAATTTCAAATCTTTTGGTCTGTTTTGATTCAATGCATCATAATTCCTTTTCAATTATTCAATATAATTACTTTTATCAGAAAAATAACAATATTTCACACCAACATAATAAAACTAACAAGAAAAGGGAAAAGGATGAAAGAAAAGGTTTACCCCATGGGAACTCCTTGTTACGAATGTGCAAATAAGGGTAAGCCTGCAACAAAGAAGAGATTTTTACAATCAAAACAACAAATTTACCAAGATCAGCATCACAAACAGAAAGAAATTCACAACAAAAACATCAAAAGTTAACGGAAAATTACCGGGGTTCATCGTGGTGAGGGTGCCCCTTGGAGAGATTGTAGGCCGCAAGGATCGTGCAGCTCACGATTCCAGCATACGTTATCTTCTCCCATTTCGCAGTCTCATCTGATAAAATAAATTCTTAAAAAAAAAATTAAGCACTAGAAAAAGATCTGGATCCAATGAATAGAAATCCTAAAAACCCAATTTCTGAAAAAAGGACGATCCAAATGAAGGAGGAGATGAGAAGGTTTACAGGCATCGTCGTGCTGGGCAGAGGCGGATAAATTCTTCTTGTTGGAGAGAAGGGGCTTTGAGCTGGGAGTCGATCCCCGGCGAAGGAATCGAAGGCCGGATCTTGCCATTGAAGCCGCCATGGCCAACCTCAAACTCGATCGATGTTCGCTGTGATTTTTCCTCGTCGATTGATCGAAATGGAAAATTGAGGGTTTTTTTTTTTTTTTGCCGTCTCGAGGTGGGGAGCGGTTATTTCCCCTAAAAAAATGATGAAAGCACCTTGCAAATTATTACAATTTTGTCATTTTGACATTTTCATTCTTACCAAAAAATTTAAAATACCCCTCTCTTCTTCCTCCTCCTCCCCCTCTCTTCCTCCTTCCCCCATCCCCTGCCTCCCCCTCCCTCCTCCCCATCCCCTGCTTCCCCTCCTCCTCCCCCCTCTCACCGGCCCCTACCCCCTCTCTCCTCCTCCCCCTCCCCGCCCCCGCCCCCCCTCCCCCTTTCGGTCAGAGCCTGTTTGGCCAGCCGAACAGGCTCTGGCCGAAGGGCCAAACAATCTCTAGCCAGGGGAGGCATGAGGAGGAAGGCGAGGGAGAAGGCTAGGGCCGGGGAGGGGAAGAGAGAGGAGAAGAGGAAGAAGAGGGGGAGGGGGTGTTCGCCGGCAAGGAGGCGGTGGTTGGGGGTTGCCAGCGAAGGAGGGAGAGGAGGATGAGGAGCAAGAAGAGAAGAAGAGGGTATTTTCACATTTTTAAAAAAAGGGGTGCCTTCATCAGTTTTTGGGGTGCCTTCAACACTAGGGTGTTTTCATCATTTTTGAGGGTGAAAATATCCGCTCCCCTCGAAGTAAGATGACTAAATTAGGGTCGACTCTCTAATAGTGATCTCGCGGCACACGATAAAGGACAGTGGTGCGGTAACAGCATACCGCCGCGTCGAGCTGACTCGGACTCTTTCATCCTTTTATTTATTTCATTATTATTATTATTACTATTAGGATAAAACTTTGTCGTTAGTGGAGGAAACAAACCGACAGAGCATCAGAGATAGAGGTGGGGGAGGAAGGGGTCTCTCTCGGCTGAAGATGGACAGACAAACAAAATTCATGAAGGAGTCACAAGAGAAAACCTCTCTTCGGTCAGTTTTTGATAGTTAAATCTACAATCACAAACATGAAACTGTATTTTGCATGAATAAGGATGATACTAGTTACAAAAATATTTAACCATGAACATCAAACTAGATAGAAATAGTGAATGCCAGACTAACGAGGCATTATCCGCCACAACCTATAAGAAATAATTGGTTTGGAAAACTTCAAAGCAGATGCAACGAAAAATCTCATAGAGCTTATAAATACAAAAACTAACATATAGAAAAATAAGTTGTTTAAGCTCTTCTTACAAATATAGCATTCATGCAACTTGGTTTGCATATCAAATATCTTTTTAGCTGTACATCACTTATTCTTTCCTTTTTTTTAAAAAAAAAAAATCCTAAAAGGATATGGCATTCTGAGAAACAACATAAATGTTTATCCCATTGACCTCCTCCCATGTCAGCAAAATGAATCACCCAGCTGTAGACTTGTAGGCAGAAAAGGAGTTGAAAAGAACACACGTTGCGTGTTTGGTTCCGAGAAGTGAGCGAAAGTAAGGAAATAGAAAAATATAATTGCTCACATTCTTATCTATATTAAAACACTGAAAAGAAAAATTAGAAAATCTCTTTTCTTTTTCTCTTTTACACAATCACTTCCTCAATTCCAGGGTGCTACAGTTAATTTTGTAGTCATGTAAATTTCATTTATAATAAATTGTAAGTCAAAACAGTTAATTTTGTGATCATGTAAATCTCACTTGCATTCTAATTACAATCTAAATTTATTTTTTAATTAAAATTTATTTTAATATTATTTTGCAGTCAATTTTGTGGTGAACTTTTTCACTTTCACTTTCACATTACCATCTAAATACTGAAAAAGACATAACATTTTTCAAAGCATACTTCCCAACAACATCCAAACAACGGAAAGCTTACTGACTAATTCCTAAGTTTCAAAAGAAATTATTATTACTTTCTCACTTCCACCTCTACCCCTACGCTCCGCCGGCATGAACTCAAGTTGGGAGACAAAAATTTCTATGGATACGTGTTCCAGAAAAATACCACACTAGCAGAGTAGCATATAAGCATAAAAAAGGGTTTCATAATATGAAAATATTTCATCTCATATATTTTACATCATATTGATATATGAGATTTTACATCATATTGATCTGCTTATACTCAAGGGACAAAAATCACATAGAAAATAAAGCTTACCTGCAAAAATTATGTGCAGGTTGCCCATGAATTCTGCACATTGAATAGAATAAGCATCTATAAAATAATATAAATCACAATTTTGATAAATGTACGAAGCAAAGTAGAATCCTCTATAAATAAACAAATAGTATACCTCTGAAACTAGAGTTTTATAAGAATTTGACACAATTCTTTTATCTACGAGTGTTGATAATTGATTTGTTTGCACCAGCTCAAGTTAGCTGCTTGTTATCTTGAATCTTGGAAACAATTTTTCAAACATCAACATCTCGAAATTGAGAAAGGATGCACTAGAAATTGGGAAGAAACTGAGTAAGGAGACGTTGAGGACTGCTTGAAGCAGTATACTTACTGCAGTTGCAGAGACAATTCATGAACTGATCATTTGTACAGTCTGACCTTAGATTATAAAATTTAACAAAAGCAAGAGAGAAAGATGAGCTCACCTCGACAGAGGCGAGAGCCGAGGTTGACGTCATAGGTGAAGGCGAGCGACGCCACCACCAAAACCACCTGAGCTCCGCCAATTTTTCGGGAATCGAGAAGAGGAGTCGAGTCGAGTAGAGAGGAGAAGAGTCGAGATCGAAAGAGAGAAGGGGGGAGGATTTGGGAGTGCTGCTTAGTAGGGGAAAAGTTACAGACAGACGGATGGACGGACAAATTTTATAGAAGAGTCACGGAAGAAAACATTTCTCGTTTCGTCGGTTTTGGTTAGGGCCGCCTGTCTTATAGTGATCTCCCGGCACGCGATAAAGGACGGGGGCACGGTAACAGCGTACCGCCGCGTCGCGTTGACTCGGACTCGTTCCGCTTTTTATCAAACCGAGCGGAGTGAGGTTTCTCCTGTGACGGTTCCACTGCAAGCGATAATCTTATAATTTATTTCATTATTATTATAATTATTATTATTTTGAAACTCTTGATGTTTAAGAAATTAAAAGTGAACTATTATTTTCCATTTCTCGAATAAACATCATAGATTGATCTTGAATCTGAGACATCTCATTGTTCAATCCAGCCCTTTCACAGCAAAGTCAAATTTCAATGGCGAGCATAATAGTGCAATGAGACTTCCCCAGTTATCCCTACTTGCTAATAGAACTAGTAATGAAGAGTACAATCCAAGAGCTTCATTTGCTCTCAAAATCTTAGCTTTTAAAATTTTGCGTGCATAAAAAACTTTACAAGAACATACTCACAATCAAATTTGGCAGAACTCAGAAACCTCAATATACAAAAAACATTTTCTATCATCCATCAAAATACGAAAACAATCCATTGAGATGTAAATGAACCAATACAAGAGAGACATTTTCCCAAAAATAACAATAATTTGAAATAGATGCAAACCATCAAAGGGGTTAACGAGGAGCTAACACCCTTAAAAGGCATTTGAAGCCATTGTTTATTTCCTATGCTACAAGAGCGATGGAGTCAACTAAGTATTGACCAACACTCTTTCAAATCTCTGAAATATCACTTCCAAGCAAAACCCACATACTTTGATCCAAATAAAACATGATTTAATTATCACAGAAATTGAGAAATCCCATGTATTGGTGCTCCTTGATCATGTCGATACTCTTCTGTGCTCCAACCACACCTATAAAAGAGAGAAAAGAAAGAAAATTAATCAAATATAACAAAAAAAAAAAAAAAAACAGAAATTTTTATTTTTATTTTCTTTTCGTTAATTACCCATAGTTATTGCGCTTGCGAAGATGACCGCAGAGAGGATGAACACGATGAGAGACGCTCGTCCGAGAAATTTCACCAGCTTTCTTACAAAGAACTGCCCCCAAAATCCAGCCAGCACGGAGACAAAAATCAAATAAAAAGCTGAAATCAATTGAAAAAAAAATACAGTTCGTCAACTTAATTTTCCCATTAATATGTGTCGATCTCTTAGGTCAAAGAGAGAGTGTAGGGGACTTACCATAAGGAATAGGGAATCTCCCTAATAAGTAGAACTCTACAACCGAGAGAGAAGACGAGAACAACATCACAAACGTTGCAGTTGCACTTGCGACCTACAAAAAGAATCAACGAGAAAGAAAAATACAAGTGCGACGGCTAGGGTTATATACTGCTGCGAATTCCTACACTGCCACTAACGAGAAAAGGCTGAGACAAATCGTTTGAGCTGTACGAACCTGGGGGATGACCCCGATCTCGAGAAGAAGAGGGCCGAGGATGAAGCCGCCGCCGGAACCGAGCAGACCTCCGACAGTGCCACCGAGCAGCCCACAGAGAGCGCAGAAGAGCAGCTGCAGTGAGCTCCACTCGATTGAAGCCTCGCACACGCACTCTGAGTTCCCGTGCATTCGCCGTTCCCTGCTCTCTCTCCACAGCTTCTGTGCTTCCCAGAAAAACACTATGAACGCCACCGGCAGCTGATGACAGTCGTATCAATTGCGAGTTTGGTGAGATTTAAGCGAGAAAAAAATTATTGACTGCAAACAATCCATGATCAAACAAGTTTGAAAATATATTTTGATTCTTTTTTCTTGTTCAAGTATATTTTCTCCCCTCTTGATGTAGCAAGAAGGATAGCTTCATCTCCAGTTTAGAAAACTAGGGCAACATTTTGGATGCATTTCATGGCAAAGAGTTGCTCTAAGGACCTGTTTAGTTGTCGTAATTGGCCGTAATTTGTAACAATAGTGAATGAGTTATACACGCATATAAATAAATTTACGGTGTTTGATTGGTAATATAAAGTTATAAGTGAGAAAGTGCATTCAGTTTTACGGTTTTAGTTGTTTTAATGTGTAAGCCATAAGTAGAAAAATTGACCACAAAATTAACATATTTGATGATTTAAAAATTTAAATATTACAAATAGATACTTCAAAATTAATATTAATATATAAGTTAATACAAATTTGCATGACAACAAAATTAACAGTGAGTTGTAAGTGAGTGATAAGTGAGTTGCAAGTGAGTGGTAGTAGGGTTGCGCAAACCTTTTACGAATTAAGGTCCAAACAAACATCGTAGTTGTAATTGGGCTATAAGTCATTTATGAATTACGGTCTTTTACTGCCTTTTACGCGAAACAAACATCCCCTTAGTATCGAGCTTACAATTCATATTTGCTTTAATGAAATCAGATTCGTATTAATATCAGACACGGGTACTAATCAAATAATATTGAATATATATCTAGTAATTCATAAGAAAAATAAATTCAGGCTTTATTTTTAGACCTTTCTTGCGTTTGAAATAATAAAAAAAAAAATAATACGTCAAAAGACACGATTTATGATATTAAATAAGACTTTGAACACACGTTGACAAACATCAAGACATTTTTTTGAAATTTTGAATATGAATTCTGTTATTTGGATATCTATTCGAATATTTCAGCATTATCCATATCCTTATTCATCTTTTAAAGAGAACGGATATAGATATTCATATTTTTCAAATTACGAATATGGATTCAGATTTGGTGTGGATTATTTGTATCATTGCATCCCTATTTGAAGGGATTGTCAAGATTTTATCACAACAAAACAAAAATAAAAAGAAAATAAAAAGATAAATACACTCATCTAAGAGGTTGTTTGTTTGAAAGAAGCTGAAATGGAAACTTGCATATGATTGGCCACGTGTCAGGTTTCTTTTTTGGAAGGGGCAAAGTGATGTTCAGAAAAGTTGCTGACATTAGTCAAAACATTAACAATTCTTAAAAATTTCAGTTCAGAAAAGGCGGAAACCGCATGAATACCAAACAAACGACCGAGTTGAAAAATCTGACTTTTATCAAATTTCTGATCACACCCTAAAAGAATCATTATTCAGAAAGCCAAAGCTACAATGTGACCAAAAAAATCCCCAGTCATAGATGATCATGTTCACAGTTCGTGCCATGTGATCTGGCTTTTTTAGGATCACGTGCTTTTAATCATAATATTTAGCTTGCCCCAAATCTCCACCTATTTTTCTTAATTTTTATATAAAAAGTCAAGTTTAACAAAAAGAATTTTAATAAAGAGTTTAATCAGACAAAATGTCTGGATTCCATGGTTTAAATTCTCGCTATCCTCAATATCGATCATATTAATAATATCAGCCCCGGTATCAGCTCATATTGTATAGTTAATTCTTATAAGATACTTCAATTCAAAACATACTTGATGTGTATATCGACTCTGTCATATTTGATACCATGCTATTTTATTTTATTTTTTACTTTTACCTCAATTAGAACTACAAGATAAAATTAAAAAAAAAAAGAGGAAATATTGACTTCATTCACATGTGATTTCTGACTCTTGTAAGTGTTGTGTCTCTGTGAGCTGATGGACCACCGAATGCCACGTGATATAGAATTTGTCCCTATGTAAACGTCACATAGTGATTTTGGATCTTGCACTCATGTGACTTGAAGCTTATTTTTGCAAACAAAGGTAATCAATATCATAATTTTTGCACTCATAATTGGTACTAGATCTTACATCAGTCATTCACATTGACAGCCCTAATCTCATTATTATTAATCAAGTGACAAAGCCTTAATCATGTGGGTGTTTGGTGAGTGTTATAAGAAAATTAAGGACTAACAAAATTAAAAGATATAGTAATTTCATCTTAATTAAGATTAGAGCTCAGAAATGGGTCCCACCTGCAGGCTATCCATGATCCAGTACATGGGGCTGCACATTTCTACATCATTCTACATCCATAAAAAAATCAGTAAATTATTAGAGAGAGAATTTTCTCATAATAAAATAAAATAAAATAAAAGGATATACCTTGAGAATTTGGAGGAGCAAGAAGGAGAACCACACCAGCATCAGCACAAGAATTCGCTTCCACCTCAGATTCAAAAGCATTATCTCCTGGTTTTTTTTCATTTAATAAAAAACTCATCAGATAATTAGAAAAAAAATAATTAATTACTTGGAATTAATTTTGTTTTATTTTTTTTAAACTCACAAGGCTGGATTTCTCAGTTTGAGGAAGAAGAGGCGCATACTCTGCATCAATCAGTGCTGCATGAAGAAAGAAATCAACCCACAATTACAATTAACATCTCAAATAAGAAACTAAAATAATTTAATTCAAAAAAAAAAAAATTAAATACCATTATGTTCCGCACAATTGGCCTCCTCTCTCTTCTCCATTTCCAACTGCATTAAATTAAAAAAAGTGTTAATATCTGCTTCAATAAATTAACTAATAAATCAGTTAAAAATACTAAATTAGTAAATCCAACATTTAACAGTGTTTCCTGCTTCCACATCTGAATCCCCTTGAAGAAAGACCTCGATGAAGTGCCTACAATTAACAATATAAATTAACCAAAGGAAAGGGGGGAAAATCAAGGAAATTGGAGTAAACAGAGATTAAGCCTAATTAAGTTGTCACTAACCCAAGAACAGGATAATGATGAGGATTGTGATGAGCCAGTAGGGGAACACAACACTGAGAGAGACCCCAATGGTGATCCAAGCATCAGCATGGGCTGAAACAGCAAGGCGAGGTCGTAGTCGATGATCGGAACCTCCTTCGACGGGTGAGACACCCGGAGGTTGTACCAGACCGAGGAGGCCGATGCCCCCATGATCATACCTTTTCAAATGTTCGAGAAAAATTAGTATTATAATCATAATTTTAACGTAGAACTAGATGATGGTGGCAGTGGTGGCGGTGATTGTTTTTTTTTTTTTTTTTTTACATTTGGAGAGAGCGGCCGCGGATTTGGTATCGAACCCGACGATGAGATTGAGCATGGGGACGAAGATGCCGCCGCCCCCGACTCCGCCCACGGTGCCCAAAGCGGATCCAAAGAAGCCGATGATGGTGGCCAGCACGGTCCTCCAGTTGAACTCTAAGTCCTGGAAAATACAGAAAATTTTCTTGAGAAGGGATAAAAAGGAACATAAAATTACCAGTAATACTGAATATTTTCTTGTTGGCAGGTTTGATGTTTTTGGCTTTAGATCCCAAGAAAGATTTTTTAGATTAAACTGTTATTATTTTTTCAGGTTTTCAATACGAAACAAAGTAGAAGGAAAGAAGAAACATAGAAGAGGTCGAGGTTGAGGTTGAGGTTGAACTCACCGGCCAGATTCTGACACTTTAGAGAGGACGTGTTTGTGGGAACTCAGAGAGGAGGAGGAGGAGACGAAGAAAGTGGAGGCGACGGCGACGGAGGAAGCGGCGAGAAAATACGCCACGAACCTCTTCGTGTTACCACCACTCGAACCATTGATGATGCTTGCATCCATGGCTCTCTGATTGCTTATAATTTCCAAGAAAAAAAATTTGTACAAAATAGTTTGAGAGAGAGACTCTTGTAGAGAATTTTGTATAAAGAGAGAGTTGAAAAATTGAATTTGCAAGTTTAGAAGAGAGAAATATATACCTATAGAATGTGTTGACTAAAAGTCACAATGGACTCATAGATGGCAAGCCAATCATCAGTTTCTATTTATTGCCAACGTCTTCAATTTACAAAAAAAAATCTATGAACATAGTGAAAATCATATGATCTGATTAATTTGATTAACCTTAGGGCTTGTTTGGTTGTTGTAACTGGCCGTAATTCGTAAGTCGTAATTGGTAAAGTCTTTTACAGTTGTAATTGAGTTACATACATGTAAGCTTTATGGTGTTTGGTTAGTAATATAAAGTTGTAAATGAAAAAATGTATTGTGTTTTACGGTGTTTGATTGTCGTAATGTGTAAGTCGTAAGTGAAAAAGTTGACCACAAAATTAACTATTTGGTGATTTAAAAAGTTTTAATATTACAAATAAATATTAAAAATGTTAAATATTAAAAAATTTAATATTAACATAAAAAAATAATACAAAATTGCATGACCACAAAATTAACTGTAACTGGACTGTAAGTGAGTGGTAATTGGGTTGCAAGTGAGTGGTAATTGGGATGTGTAAGTCTTTTACGAATTACGGTCCAAACAAAAGCCGTAGCTGTAATTGGGGTGTAAGTCATTTACGAATTACGGACTTTTACGAGAAACAAACGGCCCCTTAGTGGGGCCCATGTGCTGGGTTGTCGGTTTTTGGTGCGAAATTAATGAAAAAAATTTATGGTAACAGGGCGCACATGGCGCTCGTGACAAAATAATATTATTTGATTCAAATTGCTTTTTCTCTATTAATGTGTGAAAAGTTGTTTGTAGTTTGTTGAAAGCTTATTAAACACGAGTCTAATGTTCATAAAGTAAAAGGTAATCTCTGTTTAGAAATCATACTTAGATGTCATTTATTAATAAAAAAAATTTTTTTTTTTGGGAGACTAAGTGAGACAATATGCATTTTCTTTCTTATGACAGGTTCTGAGGTCGAACAGGTTGGATTTATGTGTGGGGAGAGGAGCTAAAACTTTGTTGATAGAGTTTTTTTAATTATGTTAGAGTTAACCAGAGGAAGCAGCAGTCAATAATATGAGAGCCTGTCGGAGTTGGATTGCGTAGTGGAAAAGGATACACAGAGTAGTTGGCTTATATGAAACATAAGTCGATTTATAGAGTCAACGGTGACCAACAAATACTTGGGTATTTACAGGAGTTGACTAATAGGTGATATTAGTCGACTTATGATTTCATTAGTCGACTAATGAAAGACAGTAGTCGACTAGAGCAGACAGCCTTGCAATTCTGAGTTTGATTCTGATTTCATTTTTGATCCGACTTCAGAGCTTTTGATTTTCTCTTGTTCGTGGACTCTCTACCTATATATTGGGGGGTGTTGTACCGTTATTTATAACCTGAACTGGATCGATTGAAGAGAGTTCTATGGTTAGTTGTTTAAGAGAATTCTTCTCTGTTTGGATCTGTTTTAATCAGTTGGATCTTCGGATCAATTTGTAACCCTTATAACTTTGTTGATTGAATAAGATCTTCTCTTTTCTGTCTCGAGGACGTAGACAAATTGTCGAATCTCGTTAAATCTCGTTTTCTCTCTTTGTTTTGTGTTTGTGCTATGATTATTTGGTGATTGACTCGGCATTGGAACTCTGATCTTGGTGATTGGCATATTGGATCTTCAGAAGTCGCAACAAGTAGTATCAGAGCTTCCCAGGTCCGGCTGGGATCGTATGTCGATCTCAAGAGCATCGTTGTATGTTCGGAAAAGATCGTGTGTCAATCTCGGAGTGGCGTTGGTATGTTCGTGGGATCGTGTTTTGATCTCAGAACAGCGTTGGTTCTATTCTTGGGATTGGTTTGGGTGGAGTAGATCATTCAGAAACTCGTCTAGGGTTTCACTTTGAGTTAAAGGTTCAATCTTTATCTAGTTTGGATCTACTTTGTTGTTGGTTTTTCGCATTGTAGCTGGTATTTCTGGAGGAGATGGCCGAGGTTAATCAGTCCCAGTGAAGACCGTGAATATCCACCTGTCAAGGATCGATGTGGTGAGGTTTGATGGCACGAAAACTTTGGTATGTGGAGATGCAAGGAGATGGATGCTCTAACCGCATCAAAATTCAAAGATGCTCTTCAGTTTGACAAGAAACCAGAGGAGATCTCAAAGAAAGATTAGGACAAGATGAATCGAACGACATGTGACATCATCGGATCTTGTTTGACACAAGATAAGAAGTATCATATGATAAATGAAACTTCTGTAGGGAAAATTTGGAAGATCCTAAAGAGCAAGTATTTGACAAAAAACATTGAAACCGCTTGCATCTCCAGAGGAGGCTTTACCGCATCCAGTTGAATAAGGGGATTTTCATTGGTGAGCACATGAACAACTACACAAAGCTTCTTACAGATTTAGCTAACGTGAAAAAGATGATTAAAAACGAGGACAAGGCGTTGATTTTATGAGTTCTCTTCCAGGTGAGGAGTACGAGACCTTCATTCTAACCTTGATCAATGGTAAGAAATCACTTATCTATAATGAGGTATCAGCTGCTCTTATGAATCACGAGTCGAGGAAGAAAGATAAAAAGTCTTTCATTAGCACATCAGCAGAGGTGTTGGCTGCAAGAGGAATTGATTTCAATCATTAGAAGGCAAGAGAGATATTGATAAAACTAATAATCATCAATTTGTTGGCCCAAGGTTACAATCACCCGGTTTTATGATTTTGATGATAACAAAATTTATGTGATTTTTGTACTAATCAAATTCAAGTGTTTAAATTTATCTCAGGGTTTTAAGGATTTAAGGAGTTTTTTCCCTCTAAATGAAGGTGTTGGAGACTCAAGAAGACTCAAATATGGGATCAAAGCTCAAAGCACTCAACATCCTAGTGGAGAAGCCCGATTGAAGATCTTGTAGTCACCTAGAGCCTTATAAGATATTAGTTTGTTAAAGTGTAGAATAAGTAGTGATGCTCAAGAAGTTACACACATAATAACGATTTCGAAAAATACAAATTTTGGTAGTATTGATATTTTGCATGTTTGGTTTTAATACATGTTTCATAATTTTTTCAAAATTTTATAACAAGTTTAGAACTTGTATTTCATCACCTATACATTGCTACATTACCTATAAACCAATACAAAATATTTTGAAAATTGTTTGATATTCAAAATCCATACAGAAAACTGTTTCAGGCCAGAACGGTCGACCGGACGGTCGACCAGTGACCATTTCAGGTCAAAACGGTCGACCGCCCGGTCGACCGGCCCTTTGGCCAGGGCGTGCATGTTTGTGCACGTTGTCGGTCGACCAACCAGTCGACCGCTAACCCTTGCGATTGACCGATCGGTCGACCGACTGAGAGACCCTAACTCTCGGTTAGGGTCGGTCGACCGACAGTTTAGTTTTTATTTTAAACTGTCGAACGGTCAACCACCTGGTTGACCGGAGCCAACAACTCTTTTTAGTATGAGCTGTCGGTCGACCGGCCGGTCGACCGACAGCCTGTCGATGGTTATAACGGTTAGTTTTTTAATCTGTTTTATTTTTAGTGGATTCCAACGGGCATTTTGGGTTTCCAAGTGTCTAAACACACCCAGATGACCTGGTGTCATTTATAAATAATATTTATTCATTGCCTATATATATAGATTATTGTTTTTGATTTTAGACAAGAAAAACACACAAGTTTACAAGTTTTGCCCATGCATCAAGTAGGAAAAAACGGACGGCCCAAATAATGAGTTAGTTAGTTTAACGGTGTAGAACATTTGAAACCTAACAAAAAATTAGTTTGTAGGAGTTTTTAAATGTTTAGATCATAATCAAATGGCCGGATCGAGAATTTGTATGTCTAAAGACATAGATCTAACCAACCCACTACTTTTGGCCGTCCATTTTGCGATGCTCGATGGACAGGCAAAAAGTATTCAAAACACTTAGTTTTTGGTTTATAAATACTTGAAATAATATAGATCAATTTTAGCAGAGTGGATCTTGTATTCAAATGTCATAGGGTTGTATTTGAGTTGGAAGGATTCAGGCTCAAATCCTTTTTGGAAGGACACAAGTCTATATATATTTAGGTCGTCCATTTTTTCTCCTACTTGATGCGTGAGTAAAAAGTATTTAAAATACTTGATTTTATGTTATAGATTCTAGAAATAATATAAATCAACTTCAACGGAATGAATCTTGTATTCAGATGACGTATAGTTATACTCGAGTGAGAAAGAATCGGGCTCGAATCCTTCCGACACAAGTCTATCTCCCCCCATACATACATATATACATACATATACACATACATATACATATATATTGTGGGTTATTTGCCAAAACTAATAGAAAATTTTGTAGCATCACCAACCACATAGACAAAGCAATTCTTTTCCCCTCTTTTCCTTAATTAATTAGCAAGCCAATTTTTTTCATGTGAAGTATCAATGATACATCAACTCAATTTGTCCCCTTTATATGTTTGTTGGGTTGTGGAGGCAGTGAAGCATGTGGAGGGAAATGTGTGTTGCCATCCATCTTGTAATCTTGTCAAAATGAGGTGGCAAAGAACAAACTGGTCTCTTCCTCCTCCACCAATCCAAGCTCTACAACTGGCCAAAGTACAAACTTAAATGGCCCAACATCCTCTCACTAATTTTGTCACAATATAAATAAGTAGGCCAGCGTGTGCAATTGATAGAGCAAGGAGATTCTTTGTGTTTTCTAGGGAGTTTCCTAAGATTCTAACCTAATAAGGATAAAAACGGATGGGACAAAAAATAATAATAATAAATTCTTGTCTAATTTAATAATAATAAAAAGAGTTAATTGCAAATACACTGCTATATATACATTATAAAGCTGATACACCATCTCAACTCTTTTATTGGCAGGCAGACTCCTCGCTTTCATATTTTTTTTAATTCAAATTAGGTTAATTTCATATAGGAGAGAGTGCTAAAGGGTAGTTAGAAAATTAAAAAAATATAAAATTAGCCCAAATTGTATTAAAAAATATGAAAGCAGAGGTCTATCTGCTAATAGGGAGTGTATCTGCTCCCGTGCTTATAATACAAGGGGGTGCGTTTGTAGCTAACCCAAATAAAAATGCCATTTTATTACAATAACTTCTTCTAATATTTTTTGCTACTCTTTTTTATGAAATCAATTGGAAAAAGGGGTATAATCTCATGTTTGTAATTTTCTTTCCACTTATTATAGAACATAAGTTGGAGATAAATGGCTAGATGGGAACGAATTTTCTCCACCAATGAAAATAAGTGGACTAAAATACTAATTAAGTGATTAGTGTCATTCTTCATAATTTAGGATGACAACAACAAATGTTTTGAAAATAAACATGATTCTACTAGATATTTAAATAGCCACTAGGTCATCATGTTTTCTGGCCAACGACAATCAATACATTGTTCAAAACTTGGGATTAATTTGTAAAAAAAATTTCTAGGTTCAAGTCCAGACAACAGGCTTTATTCTCTTTTGGATGTGTCACACATTTTTTCTAGGTTGTTAGTGATAATTTTGACTCTTTTGGATGGCTAGCATTTCAAGTCTGGGCCAAAAGCCTACCAGGCCTGCCAGGCCCAGGCCCAAAATACTCAAACCTTCACATTTTCACAATCCTTGCCCAAATTATTATCATTCAAATTTTTTTTTTTTTTTTGTATAATGAGTCCTCATTTTTTTCACTGCAGAAGATTGTTTGTTTGCTTTACAACATCAATGAGAAGTCCCATCCAAGGCTCAATCACCTTTAAACTTTTAAAGCAGGGGGAAATGATGAATCAAATCTTTCCTTTTTGAGTAAAACTTATGTTTAGAAAAAGAGAGCCATCATGATTTTCTGACATCATTTTCTTGTGATACTTGTGAGATAATAAAGATCAGAACTTGAAAGAGAATCCCTCAGACAAAGATTCAAGTAAAGATTATACTCCAATTAAGGCAAGAACAAGGTCTTTAAAGAGTTAAATAGACAATAACAATAATTAAGAGAACATTCTTGCTAACATCTCAAAGTTAAAAAAGGAAAAAAAAGGGATAATATTCCCTAATTAAACAAAAGGAAGCTGATTACAGGTAGCATAGAGATGTGAAGAGAAAAACTTGCTCCAACATCTTCAAACAACAAAAAAAAAAAGGCAAAAGGAACCAAATTAAACAACAAAAGGTATCTATCTATGTAAAAATATCAACAAGCTCAAATTGGCACTGATCTGATCACTATGGATTGAGGATCATGTCTCCACATTTGCACTTCCAGTTTATGGGCTTGTAGTTTGAACTGTACTCATCACCTCTCGAATTCACAGTGGCAGTAGAAGCAGCAGAATCCTTCACCATTGCTCTCCTCTCTTTCTCCTGTGGGGCTAATGGCACCTGCACTGCCTCACAATGCTCACAGCTGCTGCACATCCCCTGGCAGCTCGGCAGCCTCGATCCGATCACTGCTCCCTCCATCACCAACTTCTCACCATCTCCTTCCTGATTACAACAAGCACATTCTCATGTTTGTTAGTTCTGAACTCAACCATCATCAACAAACACAATGACATTGAAAAAAAGAAGTAGTAGTAGTTCTCACCTTGGCAACCAATTGTCTACTGCCTTCAACTGAGTTGCTCAAGAGGAGGAGGAGCACTGAGAGGGAAACAAGCTGAGCATGTCTCTTGGCCATGATTAAATGAGAGAGTGATGATGAATGCAGTGGGAGTTCAAGGAGATGAAGAGAGAGTTATAAATGGAGAAAAAGAAGTTCTTTTTTTTTTTTAAGGAGATGATTGCTACAGGTTCACACAGCTGCAAATGGGTATATGGAAAGTTTGTACTGCAAGCTCAGGTATTTAATGCATTAATGGCTGTAGATAGAAGGAAGGCTCTGCCCTCCTGCTGCTGCTGCTGCTGCTGTATCAGAATCAGAATCAAAATCAAAATCAAAAGGACACAACAGTTTGTAGCAGAAATCAGATTGCAAAGATAAGATTCAAACAAATGAACAGGACCAAAATTTCTAAAAAAGCTGATTAGAGCTCAGAGACAACTTCAACTGCATTGATTGAATGAAGTTGTAGGGAGATATATATCCACACAAGACTCTCTCTCACTCTCTATCAGAAAGGTGCAAGAAGAAATAGCCCAAAACAGCAAAGAGCCCAAAACCCATGTGTCAGCAGATATGGGGGATTCTTCCCAGAAACAGAGAAGTACTGAGATTAAACAGCTGTGAGGCTCTCACTTGTGATGAGCTGTTTCCTTGCCTCACCTCAGTTGCTTCTGTTGTCTCTTCTGTCAAAAAAACTGAGAACCAAATACAACACGCCAACCTTCTGCTCTCACAGTCTCAGAGCCCAGCCTCCTTTTTTCTGCTAATTTGTGGTTGATTTTAATAATCTTAACCACGAGAAAAGACAGGGCTGCCATGAAAATTTTGAAAATCTGGTACTTGTTGGGAAGCTGCAAGGATAAAGAAGGAGATGTGGCTGCAGTGTTCTTTTGGGTGCTGCCACAAGCAATGTCCTGTGAGAAAAAAGATGAGCAGAGTTTTTGTGGAGAGCAGCCTACAGTATTTCAGGGATCGTAAAATGTACACTTGCACCATTCTAGCAAGAATTAAAATGATAGAAGAATCAAAATGGTCTCTTTTTAGGATTAGGAAAAAAGAAGGTAGGAATCATTTATTATTTCTGTGAAGAATATCACATGTCAAAAGTTGTTGATATACATCAAGATTCTGCGGGTCACTCACTCTCCCACCTAAATTGGCTTGAAAATAAAACCATCAAGCACTTGTTTCCTTTTGCCAGAATTTACACATGAATCATATGTTACATATTGCTTGGTATGTTTTTTCACTCTAAAAGGAGAAAATTGCATCTCCATGATTTTCCTAGTTACAAAAGAATTTCTAGAACAAAGAAACAAGGGTAAGTCTCTCACTTTGTTATCCCCGTTGGTTATAAAGCAAAATTGTCCATCATGTGGAAGATCACATCCGCACCGTCTGAATTTATAGAATATGTCTTCACCTGCATAGAAATTAAAAATACTGTTCAAGTCCTCTTAACAAACATCAAACAGTTGCTTACTTGTGAAAAACATATGCGTCATTAGGTTGCATTCTTTGAAGTCCAAAAACCAGCAAAGACGAATAAATTCTACTGGTAGAGATAGTAGATAAGTTGCTCGACGTACTTGTGCAGTTGAGATGCTCTAAGTATTATTTATTATTCTATGTTCTGAATTTGTCTGGTCTGGGCAGTGGGCACTGAGATTAGCTCAATCAAAGAACAAGTTTAAACGAATGCTACACTTGTACCCAACGAATGTGAACAAGAAATGTCCCAAGTGTTTGCATCCAACCAATGTAAATAACAAAAGGAAAATTTTAATTTTAATTCTCAATTATTTAAAAAAAAAGTCAATTCAGTTTGCTACCATCTAAGAACAAGTTGCATAAGGCCATAGTTCTTGCCCCTTTTGATAACTGATGCCGAATTCATATCGAGAGATATTTCAAGTTTTTCCTTTCATAATTAGTACAGGTGCAAGTTCATGTCCCTTCCCAGGATACCCGGACTGGCCGCCCCTTTTTCAATCCTCCCCTTTCATCTTTACCACCGTCCCAAGCATCAGTCAGTAATGCATCATTTATTAAGTTTTTCACCTTCATTAGTGCTTTTAAAATATTTTCATGAGCCACCAAAACATCTAGAGATTCACTGGATCCATTGCCATTTCTATCCACCTATTATGTTAATTTTGCTCAAAATAATTTTCAGGAGTGAACAAATAGTCGACAGATTCATTGTCATTTCTTTTCACCTATTATGTCTACTTCATCCATATCAACTACCGTGCTGAATCTGCTGATACTAATATCCTTGCAAACTAGATACTTCCCATTTTCAGCTATTTTTGTTATAAACTCCCTATGTTGACTCCATCATTTTATAGTCGGGAGGTTCCATGTGTGCTCATAGGGTTTACACTATACCCTTGCACTAACCTCGGCCCTTCTGCAACAGTATCCATCTTTGCACAACTCTATAGAGAAAGACTTTTCCCTTCAGGTGACTGTTATCTCTCTGTCCGTGCTTCTATAGATCCTGATTGCTATAAATCATATTAGTCTTCCAAGTTCAGGGTCGAATACCAGTTATTGCAAGGTATGGCCTATACAACATGCTCTATTTGCCATATCAAACATGGTGCCCAGGGATTCAATAATGACAAAAAGGAATTCATTTATTTATTTCCAAGACAGTAAATCATCTCAAACCACCTTTCAACATGTTTAATAACATACTTGCATAGTTGCATATACATTCCAAAAGATACAATTTCCAACTCATGAACTAAAATATAACTCTCACATTTTATAGTTAACATAACAGCAGTAGAGAACTCTAGTTTGTCACAACTATGTATTAACATAACAACACATTTTCCAGCAAGTTAACAATATTAACCATTGATTTTTAATATTAGTCAGGGTGTCAGAGACATACCTGGATGGTACTGTGAGCAAATATTTTTTGCTTACTTTTCCGGAAGCTGACATCTACTCTTCCCAGGTAACTCTGTTGAGACATTTGATCATTGCCTCTGCAGTCCATTAAAGGAAAAGTAAATGAATATATGATTGATGTATAAGAAAGTGAAAGCAGTTGAATATGAAGTGAATGACAAAATCAGAAGCAGCACTCCAGGGCTTACACAAATTTTAACAGCCAAGTGTTCACTGCATTGAAAACTCCATAGAAAAATCCCACACCCATCAGCTAACTACTAATGCATGAACTAAAGATGAAAGTCTATTCACAGTTTAGCAGATAAGTTTCAACAAAAAACAGAAACATTTGGATAAAAAGCAAAGCATTAAATATGTCACATTGTTGCAGCCATTAGTATAGGCACGCAACAACAAAAGAACAGTGCAGCAAAGTTCTCGTACTTGTCAACATCCTAATATACTATTATATTGAGCAACTTTCAACCCATAATTACCTCTATGGTACTCTATTTAATATTAGAGAAGAAAATAGCAGACAATTATCTATGATATGTATTCAACTCAATAAAATTAACAAGGATATTCATGCTTTTGCTAAAATTGCTATATTTTGAAATGGATTTCCATTTTCCAACCATCTCAACGCATTATCGATCAAAATCAAACTTGCAACATGATTATAAGAACCATAGCTCAAAAACTATTAACATGAAAGAAGTGTACTATTTACATACATTTTCCTTATAAACCTCCAGTGTACCAGCAGAACTAGTATTTCAGTCATTAGATTATGGGTCCATGATGTTAGTGTTCTTTTCCACAACTTTTCAATATCATCAGGAAATGTGAAAAGGGTTTCTTCCAAACAAACATTTCACATTACTTTTAGTGCAATAAACAAGGTAATGACATTTAACATCCTGTATAACCAAACAGGCAAAAAGAGAAACATTTAAACTAATAAAACTTTTTGTAATATGTATCCGTTTGCTCAATTTTACTTTATGGAAGTGCTCAAAATTGTAGAGCTGCATATTCTAGCATATTCTTCATTATGATAACAACCAATAAGTAGCCAGCAAAGGAGGTTAAGCAACAAGAATATTTAAAAACTACAAAATCACTATTGGTTAAGATGAAGAACGTGTATGTGAATTCTATACGCAGATGAACATCTGAGCCGAGGTCAATTCATTTCTAGTACATAAACATGATAGTGAATTTCAGTGAAAAGATGGGATAACAAACCTTCCATCTCTAGTGTAGTCATTGATTGAGGAACAATCTTTTCCCAAAATTTTCATGTTCCAAATTAGCAGCCTTTGCTTTCTCCTCATACACAATGTGTGGATATCTCTCATTCTTCAGAAAATTTTCATGCTGGATCAAGATAAAATAATGCATCTAAGATAACCATTACAAATCAATAATTAGTAGCAATTATTAAAATATTTACCTTTGGAAGTTCATGCTGGCGACGTATTGATGATGTCTTCCATCCAACAATAACTAAAATGAGTTAAGCCTTTTTGTAGTATAGATTTTCATTTTAAAATTAAGAAGAAAGAACATTAGTCAAGAACTCCATTATGAGGTGCTGCATGTGCAGGTGTATGTGTCCCACTGTCCCCCCATGCATGAGTGTCCCTGTGTGCGTGCACAAGAGTCTAAAGTTAGTTTCTCAAAAAGGATACGGTCAAAGCAGACATTTGAATAAGCAACGCGGCGCTTAAAAGACTGCAATGCAGACCTACAAAATAAATTACAATTTAATGATAAGTCAAGATCTTCTAGCAAAGTGATCGGAAATGAAGATTCACTGGTTATGAAGACTGACAAGAATTGGAGATCTCCATAATCGTTGACCATTTGAAGGAGAAGAGGAGGTTTCCCAGCTCTATGATCTTTGAGGAAGAGATGTTCTCCTGTTCTTCCAGCAATCCAAGAAATATGATATGCCATCTTTTCCAATGTGTGTGAACCATAGAGAACAGGGATCTGCAAGTATTTTCGTTCTCAATAAATAAAACATGAAAGCATCATGCAATTGGCAAGTTCTTAGTGGAACAACTCAAAATAACCATTCTACGGTAATTATAGTGATAGGATAAAATCATATAGTTGTTTTACTATTTTCTTAAGTTAAAGAAAGTTAACATTTAATTTTTAGCTGTAAAAAAACTGTACATATGAAGGGAACAAACTGTAAGTTTATTGTATGACTCATAGGCTTGATTTCCCTAGAGTTTGAATAACACTATCTACATACTTTAGGGGGGAAATAGGAAAGTTATCTGATTAAAAAAACAAATAGAAATACATTAGCAATTAAAAGCCACTGATAACTAGAATTGTCATGGCAGGAAGACACAAGTAATGAGGGATTGATTACCAAGTGGGAAAATATATCACAAGTTATTCAGATGCAATACTCAAATCACATATTTTGCAGATTACAGTCACTTGAAAAAGGAAAGGTCATCGATGCAAAAAAAAAATTATAAATGACATGTACATGAGGCAATGCATAAATAAATAATCAATGGTTTGCCACTGACCTGCTTGTGAAACCCTGAACCAAGGTGAGGTGTTGCAAATGTTATAAAATTAACAGGCTCAAGTCCAGCAATTTTGCCTTTTGCTTTGTGTTCTAGGCATTGAGTTCCACGGTTACAGGTCTTACAATCCCCATTCTCTTCAGGATAATCACTTTTATCACATTGTGTATATAATCTACCAATCGCGTATCTTGCTACCAAGCCACCTAGGGAATGACTAACAAAAGAGATCTTCTGAAGCTCCGGTCTGCATGCAACAATTGATAGTACCTGGATGCATATAGAGCCATCAATCTCTGACAACTATAGAATTTAGGCTTGAGTACAATTTTGCTCACTAAATCAGGATTCCAACTAAATCAAATTGAATAAACTTATGTCCAAAGGGCAGGACATCAAAAGATAATAGTTAAGCTTGAATATATTTCCTCAGGAACAATTGAAAGGAATGAAATAATGATTGGATATTTATGTAAGGTATATATAAGCACCTCTTTCGCAAGTCTCTCCCCCATTACATCAACACCATCAAATGTCAAGCTTGCATAATTCGATTCGCTGCCTGCAAAGTACAAAGTTCAAGCCATCTAAGAGAACCTAATAGAGAAAATTAAATAAACTATGCTATGAATAATCCTGACAGTAGAATTGTCTCCTTCAGTTTCCTAAATCAAATATGCAATATATAAATAAATCCTGTGAAACCCTCATTTCCCAATGCTTCAGCATTTGCAATGATAATGATGATTATCATGACAGTGACAACAACAACAACAACGATGACGATGACAATGACAATGAAGATTTCTCCATTTATAATGATGATTATGACGGCAACAATGATAATAACAATAATAATATCTTGATTTTAGGATATGGTCATTACTAGACCCACATTTTGACTCTATGCTACACCAATTACCGCTGTTCTATTGATCGACCTTGGCAGAGTCAGGTGGCTCTAAACAGATGGTAAATCATATCTACTCCAAATTAGCACAGGTTGGTAAATCCTTTTTCTTGATTCAGCGATTCTGTAGGTCATATAATCACTGCTATATCAAACACTAATTGGAATATGCATATTGCATGACGATGTTTTTAGTTTTAGTTCGGCAACAATTTTCACTGAAATTTTACATATAAATTATTCCCTGCAGATCTTTAGTCAAACCTACTCCATTGAAATTATTCAAACAGTCCAAGATTTTGATTCAGGGCATTGCATTTAAGCTTAAGTAGACTGTGATGATCACCAAATCAGGCATCTCCTCTGCTCAAAAATATATAATTTGATAGTAATTGATGATTTGCTGAAAGTGTCTTTATTGTATTCAGAAGGCATATAATAGAAAGGAAAGGATTCACTTACAGTGGACAACAAGATCTTCAGGGTACCTTTTTACAAATTGCTTTGCAGCAAATTTCCAATTGTCAGCACTGCAGACAAAGGAATTTTAATAAAAAATCAGGACCAAGAGAAAAATTATATAATTTAGTTCTTGTTAAAGCAGTGGCCAAATGTGAAATGTTTACTAAAAATCCAGTGCCATCCATAGTAAACTGGAGAAAGCAACCTACAGAAATTCTAATGGAACTTCTATGCTTTTTGCTTCAATGTGATGTCAACCCACGAGAGGGCTGTCATAAAATTTGATGGTCAGTTGGTGGACAAGCAAACAAGTTTTTATGATAATGCAGTAGTTTATTCTCGTGCTCTAAGTTAACCAAAAATAGAAAAGACTCTAGATGAAGAGTAAGATGATAATCTCCGGTATAGGGAATCATATTCATTGTTAAGGCAAATATAAGCAAAAGAGCTAAAAGGAACCACATTCCCAAAACACAGCAATAATATCACCACCCTAAAAGAAATCACTCTTAAGAGGACATTTGCATTTCTTTCACAACAAATATGCCATCATAAAGAAAGAGGCACTACCTTCTATGATCACACTCACATTAAAGCATCCTTATATAATTGCTAAAAATGATTGCATTTTGTGGCAAGTGCCCGTCCGAGTAACATCTTCCGTATACGTAATCTAAAGCAAAAGGATTTCATATGAAACATACGAATAAGTAATATTTTGATCTCATTAGCCCATCATGTCATGGCGATGCACACGTTTAGCACCATGCATTATCAAGCTAATAAATAACCACACAAACCTCCAATTACCACACAAACCTCCAATTACCTTCTATAAAACAACAATATACTTGATTAATCTCAATTCAGGGATTTTATTTGTAATTCATGCATGTTCCCGCAAATAAGCAATACAATTCATGTCATAATGATATCAAAGAGTGCCAACCATAAAGATTACAATATTAAATTTATTGGCATATTTCTCATGGACCCAAGAAACCATTTTGAATTTCTTCAATGTATAATTCATGATGGGGAAAAAGGAAAAATTCAACAACTTATTACAGCTATCCTATAGTGATCCGCTGAGAAAAACATGACATGATTCAACCATTAAATCCAATTAACATGTAGTAACACTAGTATGCCAGTTCCCAAAATTTTCAGGTGGGGCCCACTAGTGGGGAATTGATATGGGCCCCACCTCGACGCCAGGATGCTACTTCCTGTTCTAATCGGACCAGCGGATCTGGTCCATCCTCAAAAAAATTTCTTGATGCAAGTTGAAACAAGAGAGGAAAGAGAGAAAGATCCAATCCCTACGAGGGAAAAGGCGAGACCTTCCGACGATGCCATTGACCGTGACCACCAGATGCGTCGGGATCCGCCGCACCCTGACGCCGTCCACTCCACCGCCATTAACCGCCGCCTCGGCATCGTACCCGTTAACGGCCGCAGCCGCCGGATCCTTCGCGGAGGGATGGAAGCAAGCGGACACGAAACCGATCCGACGGCGGGCCTCCTTCCTCCTGCTCCTCTTGCCCTCATGAGCCATCTCGAGCACTCAACTCTCAAATCGAAATCTCCCTCTCTCTCTCGATTTCGATTTCGATTTCTGATCTTTTGTTTTTAGAGCGATCCCTCAAGGTTTGATCGACTCAATGGGGTATTTAAAATGCGAGTTAGGTTGAGATTTCTTCTTCAAGTTTTGTTGCCGCTCTCTCTCTCTCTTTTCTTCTCTCAAGCATATTGACTGGTGATGCCTTCCGCCTCTTGAAATCGCAGCGACTCTGTCCACCTGCGTATTTTCGTTTCTCAACTTTTGCAATATACACCCTGCATTTTCTCTTATAGCATTTCCACTTTCTTTTAAATTTATTTTTTGAGCGGATGTCCCTTGAATACCATACTCCAAAATAAGTTTATAATCGTTTTCTTAGTGAGACATATAAAATTCGATCTAGACGAAAAAGACCTAACTAGACTCAAATATTTAAAATCAATGAAGACTCAATAGGAAACATAGGTTGTAAAGAGTAACACTCAAAATACAAGGATGTTAGTGCAAATATGTTAACACCCGGGTTTATGTTTTTTTCCTAGTCAACGCGCCTGAAGCTTGTATTATCGCATAGAATGTCATATGCGGAATTCTACGACACGGCGGGAGAGCAGACCGCAGATTTCTTGTCTCGCAGAGAACTTTCTATGCGTCTCGGTCGTGTCGGGACGGTTGGGTGACTGGCCAACCAACGTGACGCTGATAGCAAACGCGGTTACGAGCAAAAAAAAAAAAAACTAATAATAAATCAAATTAAATAATCTTTTATTTTCAGGATGATAAATTAAATAAACATATTTCTTACGTCTAAAAAATAAAGAAAACGAAGGAGAGCTCGAGTTGCTTTTGTAATAAACACATTTAAAAATTAATAAAAACCATATTTCCACAGCGAATTTTATTCATGATTTTTTGGTTATGACTGAAACAAAGCAGTGACCAACTAATGCCCAATTATTTATATTTATATTTATTTTCAATCGCTGCGACCACTGATCAAACTCTAAGTTTGCTTCCCAGTAATCACCAATTTGAATACCAGTATGCGGTGATTCTTAGAAAAAAAAAAAACACAGATGGCCCAATAAGAATTGTGACACGAGTTATGCTCATCTTTTTCTCATGCTTCAAAGTAACTAGTTGCAGCCACCTAGACTTCCAAAGCCTAACACTTGATTATTATTGGTTTGAGTGTGTGATGGTTGTGACTTGTAAGGCACCATTCCTCCAGAATCTGAGACAATTAGACATATAGATTTGTGGTATCTAAGTTGACACCCATCACATCACTTGGATGTCCCTCGCCGGTTTCTTCTTGGTACGCCCAGATGGGTTAAAGCTTTAAGTTCTTTAAGATCTCAATTTTAAATTCCTCAAGTGTGGACATTTCATTTTTCGATGTTAGTCACTGTATAAGTCCTGAATTTACTTCTCAGTGGTACACAACTCGAACCCGGCATAAATGAATTTCACTGAGGGGCTGTTTGGTTGAAGTGGGCGGAAGTAAGGAAATAGGGAAGTATAATTGCTCACTTCCCTATCTATCCAAACACCGAAAAAGAAAAAATAAGAAAACCTCTTTTCTTTTTATCTTTTTTCTTTTACACAACCATTTCCTCACTTCCAGAGTGCTACAGTTAATTTTGTGGTCATATAAATCTCATTTGTAATAAATTGTAAAAGAAAACAGTTAATTTTTTGACCGTGTAAATCTCACTTGCATTCTAATTACAGTCTATTTTTTATTTTTCTTAATTAATTTTTAATTTAATATTATTTTACGGTCAACTTTGTTGTCAATTTTTCCACTTTCACTTTCACATTATCATCCAAACACCGGAAAAGACAAAATATTTTTCAAACCACACTTCCCAACAACATCCAAAAACCGAAAAACTTACTAACCAATTCCCAAGTTCCAAAGGGAATTATTACTACTTCCTAAATTCCTCACTTTCTCACTTCCACCCTTAACCCAACAGGTCCTGAGAGAAAATTCAACGCCTCTTATATTCAACCTGTAACGCCCCGATCCCAATGATACGGGGACGTCACTGCAACGCATATACGTAGGTCAGATGGTGCCCCCACGTATATACGCTAAGCATTAAGTACAACAAGTATCAGAGTACAACACACAGCGTGGTATATTCATATGCCAACTTACAAAAGATAAATACAAAGTTATACAAGTTATGATAAGCAAAATCACTTTACAAGTGTCCTTTATCACAACCAAGTCCAAAGTGAATCCTATACAACCAAAAATACAAAAACGCTCACGAAATGGATGGAGATCCCGTGAACCAAAAGGAAGAGTCTGGCACGAGGACCGGAGCTAATCTGCCTGCTCACTAAAGAAAGCCTGATCTTCGGTGGATGGCTCCACTTCGACCCAGGCCTCGGAATCTGAATATGCAAATCCAAAGGGTCAAGACATATAATAACAAATAAAAGATAGTCAAGTGACATAAGGATCATGAATAAAGGTAATGAAGTTACAATAAATAGCAATGAATAACAAGTGATGTAAACTCAATAGGATAAGGTCATATGCAATGAATCTATAGTTAATGTCTTATTATTATTACTCGTCTTACTGTGATATCTAGCTATGTGACCCAGCGTCCCAGAGCACATAGATCCATATCCTAGTGAAACAAGGTTGTTATTGGAAACAGCGGTTGTATCGACGAACTATGTTTACAGTGGGTCCCGTGCATACCCGGGACCACGGCCCAGGATTGTTCCGTTGCTTGAAGACGGAACCTGCCGCAAGGCTAAACAGGAGGGACTTATGTATGCCCTTGTCATGACAGTAAACAGGAAAGGGAGAAAGCACTCCCCTCGGTCCCCTGGAGTACCACAGGTAAGACCGGAACAGTAATTGTACAATATACCTAAAAGCCACTGTAAACACGAACACGTATCGATATCCGCATATTTCCCCCGACCCATATGTAAGTTGGTGCTTTTTATGTAAAAGTCAAGTGTATCATGCTTAGTTTTAAGAGATGGCATGATAAGTGGTGATATTATTGTTTAACATGTCATGGAACGAGTATATGCAATAATAAGTCATGAGGTAACAAGAGATACATCCATCCAGTAATAGGTCATGTAGAGCCAGTATTGAAGCATGAACAAGCAAGATATAATACACATGTATCAAGTATAAGAACCAAATTCAGAACAGAAATTAACTATGACACACAGCCAGAATTAGTCGACTAGTAGTAAGGGTTAGTCGACTAATAGGGGTCTCTAGTCGACTAACAGACACTTAAGTCGACTAAGTCTGTTGATACAGAAAGTTGGATTTCTGGTCTAGGGAGGATTAGTCGACTAGGGGGATTCAGGAGTCGACTAATAGTGATTTCTAGAGAGTTGAGATTTACGTCCAGAAAAGATTAGTCGACTGGTATTTGGGGTAAGTCGACTAATACTGTGTTTTCCGGAAAAACTAAGTTTCAGCTAAGTGTTCTAGTCGACTAGGTCCTAAGTCAAGTCGACTAATCGTGGGGAAAAACAGTGCACAGAACAGAAATTCTGGAAGTGTGTTTGATGACTAAATTCGTGATTTTAGGTTACCTGGTGTGCAATAGGGGTAGATACAAGTACTCTAGGGCTATTACAAGTCTTGGTGAGTGGAATACTCACTTGGATAGGTTTAATTGGGACTTGATCCAAGGATGAGGATGATGGTTGAAGTTGAGGTCCTTGAGGAAGCCCTAGATGAAGCCCTTGAGGAAGTCCTTGAAGCCTTGAGGTGGAGATGAAGAGATTGGGTTCATGGAGCTAGGGTTCTTGCTAGAGGGAGAAGGAGATTGTGGAGCTTCTCTTCTCTTGTGAAGAAATGAGGAGGAAAAAGGTTTAAAGTGAAAAGGGAAATCTTATATAGGATTTGGGATTTTGCAAAGAGGGTGGAATTAAAGGGAATGAGAGGGGGTTTTGTGTAAAAAGGGGGGTGAGGTGAGTGTCCTCTCCTTGGCCACTTGGCCGGCTGTGGGAGAGGGAGAGAGTGAGTGGGGTTAGGTGAAGTGGTGAGTGGGAAATGAGGTGGAAATGAAATGGAATTGGAATTTTGCAATAATTGAAAAAATGTTCGAAATTCAAGTATCTCGGATTGGTCTGAAAATTTTACCAAAAATCAAGAAAAATATTTGAAGACCCATGGTGAAATTCGTTTGAAGAAATACTGTATAGATTTTTAATTAAAAATCCCGGAATCAGTCACTTACCGACTCCGAAAGAATTTTCATAAATTCGTAAAATCTCCAGAAAAAGAGTGTAGGTTGAAAATATGATTCTAAGGAATAAAGCCTAAAGGACTTTCTAAAAATTCCTAACAGTTTGGAAGATAAAAATTCGGAAATCGGTCAGCGGTACTGGCCGACACCGGTTTCGGAGAAATTCATTTTAATTTCAGAAAATTCCAGAAAATCACATAAAATCTAAAATATTGGAAAATGATATTTGGAATTGAAATTGGTCAAATACGGATGGTAAATCGGAAATACGATCGAAAGACTGAATACGTAACTAAGTACGTATTCCGGGAGAGGGGTATTACAATCTACCCACCTTACAAAAATTTCGTCCTCGAAATTTCATAAGGTGAAAGATAACAGGAAAAGCAACAGATAGATATGGATACAAGGAAAGATAACGGTAAAGAAGAGTAGAAGAAAAGAGTCTTACCCAATCAAGATGTGAAAAGTTGAGGATAACGCTCCCGGATAACGTCCTCACGCTCCCAAGTGGCCTCTCCTGGCGCATGCCTGTTCCACGACACCAATACCAATGGAATAGCTCTGTTCTTCAGTGTCTTGACACTCCTATCCAGAATGGCCAACGGCTGTTCTTGGTATGATAAATCCGGTTGTAGCTCCAGCTCGGAATGATCCAGAATATGGCTGTCATCCCTGACATACTTCCTCAACTGAGACACGTGGAAGACATTATGCACCCCGTCCAAAGATGGCGGTAATGCCAATCTATAGGACACATCTCCCACACGATCCAGGATCTCGAATGGGCCAATATACCTTGGACTTAGCTTCCCACGAGCACCGAACCGGATCACCCCCTTGGTAGGTGATATCCTCAAGAATACATGATCTCCAACCTGGAACTCCAATGGCCTTCTCCGAGTGTCTGCCCAACTCTTCTGCCTACTCTGAGCTGCTCTGAGATGATCTCTGATAACCCTGACTTTCTCTGTAGTCTGCATCAGAATCTCTGGTCCCAAAAGACTCCTCTCACCGACTTCATCCCAACAAATCGGTGATCGGCACTTCCTACCATACAATGCCTCAAAGGGTGCCATCTTAATACTTGCCTGGTAGCTGTTGTTATATGAAAACTCAGCCAAGTGAAGATGGTCTTCCCAAGATCCCCCAAAGTCAATCATGCAAGCCCTCAACATATCTTCAAGGATCTGGATAGTCCTCTCAGATTGTCCGTCTGTCTGAGGATGATAAGAAGTACTGAATTTCAGACGAGTTCCCAGACTTTCTTGGAGACTCTCCCAGAAATGAGATCTGAATCTGATGTCTCTATCTGACACAATACTAACTGGAACTCCATGCAGACGAACCACCTCCTTCATATACTTATCTGCCAGAACCTCTGTCGACTGGCCTACCCTGAATGGTATGAAGTGAGCTGACTTGGTGAGGCGATCAACTATAACCCACACAGCATTATTACTCCTGGGACTCCGAGGCAATGCCGTCACAAAATCCATGATGATGTGCTCCCACTTCCATTCGGGTATCGGCAAGGGTTGAAGAAGTCCAGCTGGTCTCTGATGCTCGATCTTTATCTGCTGGCAAACCAAGCACTTGGCAACAAACTGGGCTATCTCCCTCTTCATAGCATTCCACCAAAAGTGCTTCTTCAGGTCCTGGTACATCTTGTTTCCCCCAGGGTGTATAGAATAAGCTGAACTGTGTGATTCCTCCAAAATCTTCTGTCTGACTTCCCCTTGGGGAACACAAAGTCTACCTCCAAAATACAATGCACCCTCTGGATGAATGCAGATATCCGACCTCAATCCAGCCTCCACCTGAGCTCTGAATGTCTGCAATCTGGGGTCCTCCTTCTGAGCTTCCTTGATCTCCTCTATCAATGATGACTGGATCTGTAAAGCCATGAACTGCCCGGCCTTATCACCTCCTTGCACTAACATCAAATCCAATCTGATGAACTCCTGAATCAACTCCCTCTGCTGCGTGAGGTGGACTAGCACTCTGTTCTCTGGCATCCTGCTCAGTGCATCTGAAACTGTATTGACTTTGCCTGGATGATATTGCAAGTCAATATCATAGTCCGCCATAAGCTCCAACCACCTCCTCTGCCTCATATTCAACTCCTTCTGTGAGAAAATATACTTGAGGCTCTTGTGATCTGTGTATATCAACACTTTGTCTCCAGAAGGTAGTGTCTCCAGATCTTCAAAGCAAATATCACAGCTGCCAACTCCAAGTCATGAGTTGGGTAATTCCTCTCATGAGGCTTCAACTGCCTAGATGCATATGCTATAACATGATCATGTTGCATAAGCACACACCCCAGGCCTTTACCTGATGCATCACAGAAAATGACCATCCCTCCTCTTCCTGAAGGAGTCCTCAAGATTGGAGCTGTGATAAGCCTCTGCTTCAACTGCTCAAATGCTGCATCACAATCTTCTGTCCATATGTATCTCTCCCCTTTTCTGGTGAGCCTGGTCAACGGAGCTGCAATCCTAGAGAAATCCTGGACAAAGCGCCTGTAATATCCGGCTAGCCCAAGAAAACTCTTAATCTCAGTCACCGTCTTCGGAACTGGCCAATTCTGCACTGCCTGGACTTTACTAGGATCAACTGAAATTCCTTCTGCTGAAACTATGTGTCCAAGGAAAGCTATGCTATCCAACCAGAATTCACACTTGCTCCTCTTGGCATGAAGCTGCTCCTGCTGGAGGGTCTGCAACACGATCCTCAAGTGTTCTGCATGCTCCTTCTCATTCCTTGAATAGATCAGGATGTCATCTATGAATACAACTACAAACTGATCTAGGTAAGGGGAGAACACTCGATTCATCAAGTCCATGAAAACCGCAGGGGCATTGGTAACTCCGAAAGGCATAACTAGAAATTCATAGTGGCCATAACGGGTCCTGAATGCCGTCTTCGGAACATCCTCCTTCTTCACCCTCAGCTGATGGTAACCCGACTGCAAATCTAACTTAGAAAATACACGGGCTCCATGAAGCTGATCAAACAAGTCATCAATCCGGGGCAAGGGATACTTGTTCTTGATGGTGACCTTGTTCAACTCCCTATAATCAATACAAAGCCTCTTACCACCATCCTTCTTATTCGCCAAGAGCACTGGAGCTCCCCATGGTGAAGTGCTTGGCCGAATCAATCCCTTGTTCGAAAACTCCTGCAGTTGCTTCTTCAAGATCTCCAACTCTGTCGGTGCCATCCTGTACGGAGCCTTGGATATAGGAGCTGCTCCTGGAATTGTATCAATGGAGAACTCAATTATCCTCTCCGGTGGAAACCCTGAGACCTCAGCAAAGACTTCTGGAAATTCATCCCACACTGGCACTCCCTTCAGAACCTCCGAAGTGGTCATCTGAATCTCCTTCTTAGCAGGCTTCACCTCTCCACTAAACTGGAACTCCGGCTGATGCGGGATTCTGAAATTGATCTTCCTTCCTCTACAGTCAATCACTGCATAGTACTGACTGAGCCAAGTCATGCCTAAGATTACGTCGTACCCTTTGGTGTCTAGCACGAGCATATCTATGGCCAAGGTCTTATCACAAAGTTCCACTGGACAGTCAGCACAAACTCTAGAAGATATAACTACCCCATTCCCGGTACTTATCTCCCACTTGTGGTCTAAAGCCTTAACAGGTATGGAATGAACAGCCACAAAATGGTCGGAGATATAACAGTGGGATGCACCCGAATCGAAGAGAGCGAGAACAGGTATAGAATGAACTCTGATGTTACCTGTAATCACCTCCTCTGAAGCCTCAGCCTCCTCTGCTGTCAGGTTGTAGGCCTGACCTCTGCCACGCCCTGCTGCTGTCCGGGCTCCTCTCTGCACTGGGCGAGCAACATGCGGTGGAGGAAGGGGAAGAGCTCTCCTCATCACTGGTCCCTGGTGCCTCTGCCCAACTGGCCCTGGTAGTGCCCTCTGTCCATTCTGCCCTTGAGGTGCCGGCAAGGTTTGATTAGCAAACCCCATTCTCCTGTGTGGACAGGTCTCTACGGCATGGTCTCGTGCTCCACACACCAAACACAATCCATTTGCCCTCCGGCAATCCTGCTGAGAGTGTCCTGGTTTCTGGCAAAAGTTGCAGATAAGACCTGGTCGAGCCATCTGGTAAGGAACTGCTCTGAATGGTTGCCTGGCCTGAACCTTCGCTGCCCTGGACGGTCCTCCTCTACCCACCGGTACAAACGGCCTCTTCATGGCCTGGTCCTTCCTCTGATCTCCTTGCTTCTTCTCAAACCCACGCTCCACCTCTCGAGCGCTGGTGAGAACTTCTGCATAGGTCTTCAGATGATGGGGCATTAGGAACATCTGAATGTCCATTTGCAGACCTTGCTGGAACCGGCTTGCCCTCTTCTCCTCATCTGCTATCATGTACGGGGCGAAGCGACTCAACCTGAGAAATTCTGCAGCATACTCATCTACGGATCTATCCCCCTGTTGAAGCCTGATGAACTGCTCCTCCATGTCCTTCTGAGCAGTGGCGGGAAAGAACCTGCTATAAAAGCTCTTGGAGAACGCATCCCAAGAGATAGGCTTCTTCAAGCGAGCCTCCTCTGCAAGCCACCAAGTCCTGGCTATGTCCTTCAGCTGGATCTTTGCAACCTCCACTGGTTCTCCTTAGGCACCCTGGCGGCGTTCAGCAGATCGGTGGTGTCTGTTAACCACTGTTCAGCCTCCAATGGCCTCTCGACTCCCGTGAATACGGCCGGCTGTAGCCGTCGGAAGTCTGAGATGCTCCCCGGCTTCTGCTCCTTCGGGGCTGCCAACTCCTGCCTGAGGAGCTCAGTCTGCTGATGCTGATTCTCCATCTGCTGTTGCTGGTTTCCCAGCATAGTCTGAATGATCCTCAGGATATCAGCACCCTCTCCTCCTACGGGTCCATTCGGTACTTGCCCGACATTGTTGCGACCCGAACGTCTCTCCATACCGAAAGGGATAAGATCTGGAATTGGAAACAAAGGGAAGGAGTTTAGGATACGAGGAATGAATCAAGGACGAAGTCAAGAAGGACTATATAACTTTGTACATTGTAGTTGGCATTAGCAAATCACTAGAATTTGCCACTTGGTTGTACTTTTAGGTTTGAGAGCCTAGGCTCTGATACCAACCTGTAACGCCCCGATCCCAATGATACGGGGACGTCACTGCAACGCATATACGTAGGTCAGATGGTGCCCCCACGTATATACGCTAAGCATTAAGTACAACAAGTATCAGAGTACAACACACAGCGTGGTATATTCATATGCCAACTTACAAAAGATAAATACAAAGTTATACAAGTTATGATAAGCAAAATCACTTTACAAGTGTCCTTTATCACAACCCAAGTCCAAAGTGAATCCTATACAACCAAAAATACAAAAACGCTCACGAAATGGATGGAGATCCCGTGAACCAAAAGGAAGAGTCTGGCACGAGGACCGGAGCTAATCTGCCTGCTCACTAAAGAAAGCCTGATCTTCGGTGGATGGCTCCACTTCGACTCAGGCCTCGGAATCTGAATATGCAAATCCAAAGGGTCAAGACATATAATAACAAATAAAAGATAGTCAAGTGACATAAGGATCATGAATAAAGGTAATGAAGTTACAATAAATAGCAATGAATAACAAGTGATGTAAACTCAATAGGATAAGGTCATATGCAATGAATCTATAGTTAATGTCTTATTATTATTACTCGTCTTACTGTGATATCTAGCTATGTGACCCAGCGTCCCAGAGCACATAGATCCATATCCTAGTGAAACAAGGTTGTTATTGGAAACAGCGGTTGTATCGACGAACTATGTTTACAGTGGGTCCCGTGCATACCCGGGACCACGGCCCAGGATTGTTCCGTTGCTTGAAGACGGAACCTGCCGCAAGGCTAAACAGGAGGGACTTATGTATGCCCTTGTCATGACAGTAAACAGGAAAGGGAGAAAGCACTCCCCTCGGTCCCCTGGAGTACCACAGGTAAGACCGGAACAGTAATTGTACAATATACCTAAAAGCCACTGTAAACACGAACACGTATCGATATCCGCATATTTCCCCCGACCCATATGTAAGTTGGTGCTTTTTATGTAAAAGTCAAGTGTATCATGCTTAGTTTTAAGAGATGGCATGATAAGTGGTGATATTATTGTTTAACATGTCATGGAACGAGTATATGCAATAATAAGTCATGAGGTAACAAGAGATACATCCATCCAGTAATAGGTCATGTAGAGCCAGTATTGAAGCATGAACAAGCAAGATATAATACACATGTATCAAGTATAAGAACCAAATTCAGAACATAAATTAACTATGACACACAGCCAGAATTAGTCGACTAGTAGTAAGGGTTAGTCGACTAATAGGGGTCTCTAGTCGACTAACAGACACTTAAGTCGACTAAGTCTGTTGATACAGAAAGTTGGATTTCTGGTCTAGGGAGGATTAGTCGACTAGGGGGATTCAGGAGTCGACTAATAGTGATTTCTAGAGAGTTGAGATTTACGTCCAGAAAAGATTAGTCGACTGGTATTTGGGGTAAGTCGACTAATACTGTGTTTTCCGGAAAAACTAAGTTTCAGCTAAGTGTTCTAGTCGACTAGGTCCTAAGTCAAGTCGACTAATCGTGGGGAAAAACAGTGCACAGAACAGAAATTCTGGAAGTGTGTTTGATGACTAAATTCGTGGTTTTAGGTTACCTGGTGTGCAATAGGGGTAGATACAAGTACTCTAGGGCTATTACAAGTCTTGGTGAGTGGAATACTCACTTGGATAGGTTTAATTGGGACTTGATCCAAGGATGAGGATGATGGTTGAAGTTGAGGTCCTTGAGGAAGCCCTAGATGAAGCCCTTGAGGAAGTCCTTGAAGCCTTGAGGTGGAGATGAAGAGATTGGGTTCATGGAGCTAGGGTTCTTGCTAGAGGGAGAAGGAGATTGTGGAGCTTCTCTTCTCTTGTGAAGAAATGAGGAGGAAAAAGGTTTAAAGTGAAAAGGGAAATCTTATATAGGATTTGGGATTTTGCAAAGAGGGTGGAATTAAAGGGAATGAGAGGGGGTTTTGTGTAAAAAGGGGGGTGAGGTGAGTGTCCTCTCCTTGGCCACTTGGCCGGCTGTGGGAGAGGGAGAGAGTGAGTGGGGTTAGGTGAAGTGGTGAGTGGGAAATGAGGTGGAAATGAAATGGAATTGGAATTTTGCAATAATTGAAAAAATGTTCGAAATTCAAGTATCTCGGATTGGTCTGAAAATTTTATCAAAAATCAAGAAAAATATTTGAAGACCCATGGTGAAATTCGTTTGAAGAAATACTGTATAGATTTTTAATTAAAAATCCCGGAATCAGTCACTTACCGACTCCGAAAGAATTTTCATAAATTCGTAAAATCTCCAAAAAAAGAGTGTAGGTTGAAAATATGATTCTAAGGAATAAAGCCTAAAGGACTTTCTAAAAATTCCTAACAGTTTGGAAGATAAAAATTCGGAAATCGGTCAGCGGTACTGGCTGACACCGGTTTCGGAGAAATTCATTTTAATTCCAGAAAATTCCAGAAAATCACATAAAATCTAAAATATTGGAAAATGATATTTGGAATTGAAATTGGTCAAATACGGATGGTAAATCGGAAAATACGATCGAAAGACTGAATACGTAACTAAGTACGTATTCCGGGAGAGGGGTATTACACAACCTTGTCCTTATGACTCTACATATGTTTTTTTTATTGCTCTGTCACGCGCTGGTAGTTTCTTGAGACAGCAAAAAAAAAAAAAAAAATTATTTTTTTGGACAAATAAAATTTATTTTCAGTATCTCCTGTGTTTTAAATTTCCCAGTTCCTATGAAATATTCCCTCAAACGAATTGTGGGAGAAGAACAAGGGACAATCCATCTCTAATACCTGACACATTCACAATAATACATGGATAATTTATGCAAAAAGAGAAAAAAAAATAATTACAAGAAAACAAAAGACACCAAAGCATTCCACTACCTCCACTATTTTTAATTTTTTTTTGCAAAAAGCATTACTTTTAATACGTTCACGCCAGCCACTAGCATTCTGCTAAATCCAAACATTAGAATACAAATTATTGTGATTTTTTTTTTATATTTTTTCTTTTCCTTCCCCCTCCCATGTCTGCAATCTTTTGTTTTTCTTTTCTTTTTTTTTTAAATCAATACAAACTCTGGACATTTTATTCATTTTCGAATCTCTTGTTATGTGTGCTCAACTGCAACTACAACAGTTTGTTTCTCAAAATAAAATAAAAAAATTAGCCCTTATTTCAGTGACAAAAAAAAAAAAAAAACAAACATTCCTTTTTGTGCAAATTCTCAAAAATTAACAATCCGTTTTAAATCGACATCTCTTTACATAAAAAAAAAATAGAGATATTCAAATATAGAAAGGGCTTATTTACAAAATACTCATTTCAATTATGTATTCTTCAAGTTGTTGCCCTGTGTTCAACGGACTCCTTCAATCTCATCTCCAACGAACATTCCCTTCCCCATTTTAAATTTGGCATTTGGAAACCCCAATTTCCAATCTAGGGTTTCGGCCATGGCGTCCTCAGCCCAGCTCCGCCTCATGTCCGACCTCAAATCCATCAGAAATGAGCCCCCAGAGGTACATTCACAATCTTCTGCACTCGTTTCTAGCTTCAAAAATCCAATATTTCCCGTTGTTTCTGTTGAATTGAATCATGGGTTCTCTCCCTTTCTTCAGTTAGACCCTTCTATTTAGTTTAATTTGCATTCAGAAGTAGCAGTAACTTAGTACTGGATGTGGGTTTTTGTTAGGGAAGCAGTGCTAGCCCTTTATCCGATGAGAATCTGTTCGTTTGGAGTGCTACCATCTTTGGCCCAGATGAAACCCCTTGGGAAGGTGGGATCTTTTTTAATTTTTGTTCATTTTTGATGATTTAGCATGTTTTCAATGTGGTAAATTGAGTGAATTGTTGTTATAATCTTCAGGCGGGGTATTTGGATTGCGGCTAACCTTTGGGGATAATTACCCGGAGAAGCCGCCTCGGGTTCGATTCACTTCGGATGTTTTCCATCCCAATGGTTAGTTCTTTGTTGATCCGATGATGGCTTGAGTGGAATTCTAGTGGTTTTTTAATTGGTTCTCTTGTTCAATAACGTGCATTTGTTCGGCTATGATATCTTATATCAGTGGCTGAATTTGTGTTTAGTGATATATGACAATCATGATTTATGGTTGGTTACATTCCTTTTGTGTTTTTAGTCATAATGCACACGATTCACTTAGCATTCTATGGTATCACCATTAGATTTATCTAGTCTCTATGGAGCTCAACCCAATTAAAGACGACGTGCGAGCCCTATGTACTTCAATTGAGATGAAGCTTCATTTAATCTAAGCCATCTAAAATAGCATTTAAGAAGCTTTCTTTGCGTCCAAGCTTAGCTGAGTTCAGGAAAGAGAGTAGATAGATCTTGTTAAACTTAGGTGGGAATCTGGTCATTGGAGTTAAGGCCTCAAGCTCTGAAAGGTTCCGTTTAACGGAGCAGATAGATTTGAGGCATGAATGATATAGATTATGCATAGCAGCATGGAGCTGTTGGTTATGCTGATTACCTTTTGCATTTGCTTATAATTTGTTGTCAATAAACAGAAGTAGGAACATAAAAAGAGAGTTACAACCGATTACTTAGGTTACTGGAAAGATGGACAATGAGTGTAAACGAGAGCAACAGATAGGAGCAAGTTCTCCTTTTGAGGTGTCTTGATCAAATACAAACAAGGAAACCTATCTTTGGGGTGTAAATAGAGTGATATGAGTTAAAATGTAAAATACTAGAATATGCTTATGCTGCTATGCATCATGAGGATGACATTTTTCTAGGTAGCGCTATGTTTATGATGGTGTAGAACTGTAAATTTATGCGGCTTCATTCATAACCTTGCTAATATTAATAGTTATCATCTGTAACCATTATCATCCATACAACAAAAACAACTAAGCCATTTGTCTCAAGTATTTGGGATAGGCTACATGAACCAAAAAAGAATTACACCGGATCGGGCACATGGGTCAGCTTTCTCCACTCATTCCTATCGAGCAATATGCCTTCACTAAGACCTTTAGCCTCTATATCTTGTTGTATCACCTCTATTCATGTTTTCTTTGGTCTCCTCCGCGCTCTTTTAATTTGCCCTAATTTGATACGCTCTATTCACCGGACTTGTGCATCTGTAGGTCTACGTCGCACATAACCAAACCATCGTAGGCGGTTTTCTCTTCTCTTCTCTTCTATAGGGGCTATGTCTATCTTAATATGAATATCCTTATTTCTCACTTTATTTTTTCTCGTGTTACTACCCATCCAACGAAGCATGCACATCTCTGTCACACTCATTTTCTGGGCATGATATCTCTTTATAACCCAAGATTCTGTGTTATATAACAAACCTAACCTAATAGCAGTCCGATAAAACTTTCCCTTCAGTCATAACAGAATGTTACGATCGCATAAAACTCCTATTCCGCTTCTCTATTTCAACCAGCCGGCTTGGATCCTATGGTTGACATCACTATTGATCTCCCCATCCTTTTGAATAATAGAACCCAAGTACTTAAAATGACTGCTCATCGGTATTCTTTGTCCGTCTAGTGTCACAATACTATAATCTCGGATTCTATATTTACTGAATTTGCACTCCATATACTCTGTTTTGGCCCTACTTAATCTAAAACCTCGAGATTCTAGAGTTTGCCTTCATAATTTCAATTTGGCATTTACCCTAGCTTTCGTCTCATCGACTAGGACAATATCATCAGCAAATAGCATACACCACGGTATCTCATCCTGAATAGCTCTAGTAAGCTCGTCCATCACTATGACAAATAAAAATAGACTCAATGCAGATGCTTGATGCAATCCAGTTGTGATAGAAAAATCACTTGTTATACATCCACAAGTTCTGACATTTGCCACTACTTCATCAGACATGTCCTTGATTATGTCAATATATTTGATGGAAACTATCTTTTCATTAATGTCCACCATAATACCTCTCTTGGCACCTTATCATAAGCTTTTTCTAAATCAATAAAGACCACATGCAAATTTCTTCACCTCTCTCGAAATCACTCTATAAGTTGACGTAGCAAATGAATAGCCTCTGTCGTCGATCGCCCCGGCATGAACCCAAACTGATTCTCTGATATTTTAACATTATGCCATAACCTATGATCTATTACCATGGTTCAAAGACTCGGCCGAGTCGGAGACGAGTCGGCCGAGTCGTATCCGTCTCGACCCACTCCGAGACGAGTCCGAGTCACGAGTCGGTCGAGTCAACTCAGAGGAGACTAACTAGGCCGAGAATCGGAATTGACTCGGTCGATTCGGCATTATGATGATAATTTTGTGCCTCATCGCAATTCAATGTGGAAATAACTACATTAGCATGTATTTATGAATGTAGTTTGTTCAATTTACTATATTGTGCATGTATTTTGATATGTTTCTACCGACGACGCGTGTATTTATACTTTCGCTTTATGTTTAGTGTGCTAGGTGATATATTTTGGACATGTGATACATGAATATGGATGTCTACATTTTTTTAAGATTTATCGTGATTTTCTCAGAATTTTTTAGCTTTCTATGTAGCGTTTTGCGCGTATCGCCCGATACCGATCCGAGTCACCGAGACCGATCCGTCTCAGTGCCCGCCGAGTCGGCGGCCGAGACCGCGACTGTGAACCATGTCTATTACCCTCTCCCAAAGCTTCATGGTGTGACACATGAGTTTATTCCACTGTAGTTTGAACAACTCTGGAGATCACCTTTGTTCTTATAGAGGTGCTAGGGTATTCTTCCTCCACTTATTTGGCATCTTTTTAGTTATCCAGATCTTGTTAAAGAGGTTTGTCAGCCATCTCACGCTCATCTCTCCTAAGCATCTCCATACCTCAATAAGGAATTCCATTCGGGCTAACAGCTTTTCTTTCTTCATTCTCTTCAAGGCCCCTTTAACTTCAGATTCGCTAATTCTGCGCATATAATTATGGTTTATATCCTGGCACTGAATGGAAGGGCACCCAAATCTTGAGTAGAACTACTTGAACAATCTGTCAAAATACTCTCTCCATCTTTCTTTGATTTCTTCATCTCCAACTAGAACTTTTTGATCCTCATCTTTGACACACCTCACAGTACATAAGTCTCTAGTTTTTCTCTCCCTTATTCGGGCAATTCTATATATATTCTTTTCAACCTCTTTGGTATCTGACTTCTCATACACTTCTTTGTACACTTTAGATTTTGCATTCTGAGCAACTTTCTTAGCTTTTTTTGACTATCTTATACCTCTCAAAACTCACTCCATCACAGTTTTTTTTATATTTCTGTAAAAGTCTCGTTTGATCTTAATGGCAGCTTTACCTCTTCATTCCACCATGATGTGTCTTTACATGTTGGAGCACCGCCCCGTGACTCATCATGTACATCTTTAGCTACTCTTTTAATGCAGCTGTAATTTTGTTCCATGTTATATTGGGATCATCTTGGGCTTTCCAGTCTGCTTTATGTACCACTCAATCTACAAAAACTCATTGGTTGCCTTCTTTTAACTGTCACCACTTAATTTTAGGATCTAACTTACGTTTAATCTTTCTAAATCTCATTCTAATCCGAACATCTAAAACTAAGAGTCTATGTTGGGTTATTACACTCTCACCCGGTACTACCTTACAATCGATGCAACTACCTCTATCTACTCTCCTAGGTAAAAGGAAATCTATTTGTTTCGCACTTGATCCACTTCTAAAAGTGATCAAATGAGACTCTCTTTTTCTAAACCAAGTGTTCACTAAGATCAAATCATACGACAAAGCAAAATTTAGAATCGAGTTACCTGGTTCATTTCTTTTCCCAAAATCAAATCCTTCATGTACACTATCAAATACATAACGACTAGTTTTTTTACATGCCCATTGAGGTCACCGTTTATGAAAAGCTTCTCTAATGGGTATCCCTTACACTATCTTATCTAAATTCTCCCAAAATTGACGTTTATTAGACTCATCAAGTCTTACTTATGGTGTATAAACACTAATAATATTAAAAAACTCCCGACCTAAAATAAGTTTAACTAATAAAATCCTATCACCCTTCCTCCTAATCTCTACTACATTCTCAAGTAATTATTTATTTATGATCATACTCACCCATTATGATTTCTATTTCTACAGTATACCAAAATTTATAACCCTAAGACTCTATAATTCTAGCTTTTTCACCTACCCACTTAGTCTCCTGCACACATAAAATACTAACATTCCTTCTAATCATAACATCAACTAACTCTGCTAATCTACATGTGAGAACTTGTGTTCTATGATGCTAAACTAATCCTATATTCATGGGCTAACTTCTTTACCCTCATCCGCTTATAAAAGTGTGGGAACCCTTACTTATTTAACACCACATCTGGGCGCCGATGTGGCGCGTCGCTTCTGAACGACGACCTAATAACCCTTGCCCACTTTTCACTACACCTGGGCTCTGATGTATTTTGCGCTCAGTAGGGAATGCCCCAGCTAAATTTAATTCTTGGTTCATGTTCATAGTATATGACAATATTTTACGTTGGCTATCATAGACCCTATCACAACCCTCCTCCTTTATCCTGTCATGGGACAGACAGTGAACGGTGCACTGGCGGAGTTAACCATTATCATCCATAACCTCTTTAAATATCTCAACACATATTGGTACACAATACCAATCTTCTTCTTGGAATTTTGGAGACTGCAGAGTATGCAATTGCTTTTTATAGGATTTATCAAATATATTGGCCCCTAATGATGGAATAATGTGAGACACCGATAAATGAGTGCTTTTATGTAATTGCATGGGCACTCTCTAAATAATGATCATGAACTTCCTTGAGTCATGCAGCCGTAGATCAGTGAAATTGAAACCAGTAACAATCATATCAGTAATTATATTTTTTGCAACAATCATATCAGTACTTATTATTAGTGTATTACTATTTCTATATCTATTGATCACCTCGTGGCCCAATTTTCCAACCTTTTTGCAGTTTATAATGATGGCACTCTATGTATGGATATCATTCAAGATGCATGGTCTCCATGTCACAATGTTTGTACCATATTAACTTCAATCCAGGTTAGTTTATACCACTTCCAGAAATTGTCTTACAGGTTGAATGTAGATGTTCAAACTTATAATCCTACTACACTACAATTGATTGTAAATTGCAGTTTCTGTATTTTCCCAGTTTTTCTGTCAACTACCAGAGCAAGTGTCTATTGTAGTCCACACTACACTGTTAGAGTTGGTTGTGAATTCCGGTCTCTGTGCTCCTCATATTTTATTCCAACTTTTGGCCTCTGAAGCAACTCTTATAATACTACAGATAATTTATAATCAACAACAACAACAACATTGAAGCCTTATTCCAATTGTTTGGGGTTAGCTGCATGAATCCTTGTTTTCATCCAGATATATTAACTACTGATAATTTAATGAAACACATGAGTAGCTCTCCATCATGCATTATGAGCTTAATTGGTAAAGACATATATGAGAATTGAGATCTACGATCTAAATAAATTATGGTCAACCAAGCTCTCCTTTTTATATTAATCTTGTTTGCTTGCATGCTTAATGCTTTTACCTGCAATTATTCCTAAGTAACACAGCAATGTGTCTTGCAGTCACTTCTCACTGATCCAAATCCGGCAAGTCCTGCAAACCCTGAAGCTGCTCACATGTTTCAGCATGACATTCAGAACTATAACAGGTTTGCTCTGAGAAGCTTTATTATTTTATTACCAGTCTCTATTGCTTAATTTCTAATTCTGTGATCGTGCAGGAGAGTGCGACGATGTGCTAGGAGATCTATTGAATCTTGACGAGGCTCTGTTGGTCCCTCATTTCCAAACCACTTGTTGCAAACTCATCTGATGTATTGTTTCCTTGTCACCATTAATTATTGTTGCTCATATGAGTCGGTGTCTGTAACTTGTGAAGGCTTAATATTGACATTTTATGTCATCGTGAGAAAGAAGTATGTTAGCTTGTGTGGTTTATGACAGTAGGATGGTAGTTCTGGTGCTGAATGTTTTATACCAACAGAAAGCTGCCACTTCATGTGAAAGAAAACAATAGGGTGGCAAAATTTTCATTCCCTCGTTAGCTAATTGAATCCGATTCTTGGCCCTGGAAAGGGTCGACTGTAACTCATTGCTACGTTTCTTATTCCCCACTTTATATTCCCAGTAATTGTATGTTTATCTGTTTTTCTTCAAAGTTATATTTGATTCTTAGTTCTCGAAAGGATTGATTGTAATTCTTTTTCATCGCTTTCCATTCCCCTGAGCTGTATGCTTATCTGTTCTGTAATAGGTAATATATTAGAGCAGGTTCTATTGTAACAATTCGCTGAAACATGACAAGGCAGTTTATCAGGGTTCATTAACCTTCAATGTTTGTGTAATAGTAAAGATCTTCATTCAACCGTTTTATATATTTCAATGCTTCAAAAGTGAATAGATCAAACTTTTACAATTAAGATGATCGACCTTTTGCCACCATGGACCAGTAGAATTTATGGCCAAATGCTGGTTGTGGTACACCTACTTCAACCTAACTGGATCTTATTATAAAGAAGGGAAAACGATTTTCCAACTAACCACATTAGACTAGAGTTTGAAGTGACCCACCAACTCAAGCAGCAGAAAATGAAAGAGAATTCATATTCTTTTGGACCTCCAAATCACACAACTGAAACAAGGTCAAGAAGAGAAGGATCAAGTCTTCCACTGGCTCAGATGGAGAGATGGCTCCCTGCGTTCTGTCTCAAAAACTCAAGAAGAACCCAATTAATTCATGGTCAAACAGAGAACAAGGTGTGTTTCTCTAATTTTCTATTGCCTATATCAAATCTCCTGATAATTTTTCTCATTTATTCTTTCTTAGCGGGAAATTGGAGATTCCATGGCTGACTCACAAAGCAGCAGTTTCAATCTAGATGGCTCTGAGGTATGCTCTGCGTAGCTGTTCATTCTAATTGGCTTTGTGGTTAGTCTGATTGGATTCTACTAATGGGTGCCATGTATCTTTATTTAGCTAATTGAATTTATTTCATAAATGGCATTTGGGTATTCTTTTTAGCAATTGGTTTATATCTGAAACAAGCTATTCAGCAAAACTATAACAATTGTTAAGATCACTTCATGCTTCGATCATATTAGACGGTGCCTAGCATATTTGCAGATACTGCTGTAATAACTGGACATTGATCTGAGTTGTTTCTCATTGGTGTCAATCAGGGCCTGGTACTGGGGATTATGGTACTGATAATTTTTGTAGCTTATAGTTTTGGTTCTTCACTACTACCTTGCATTCACAATACATTTAGCTTTTGTCCTTGTCAAGTCAGAAGCATGTTTCATGTAATGTAGATTTTTGATTTTATTATGCATTATGTTGTAACTACCTTGATTTTTACTAAAGTTAAAAATTTACTGTTTGCAACTCAGAAGGAATCAGCAGGGTTTATTGATGGAGATGGAAACGTCATACAAAACCCTGGCTTTGAGGATGGCCTAAATAGTTGGTCTAGTAGAGGGTGCAAGATTTTTATACATAACTCAATGGGAGACGGGAGGATAACTCCATTACGGGGAAGGTTTTTCGCTTCTGCCACAGACCGCAGCCAAAGCTGGAGCGGTATCCAGCAGGATATCAGTGATAGGGTGCAGAGAAAGATTCCGTATGAGGTTACTGCAGAAGTTCGGACTCTTGGGAGTACGAGTGCTACTGTGAGGGCTTGTCTGTGGGTGCAAGCTCCAGATGGCCGCGAGCAGTATATAAGCATTGCCAGGTGAGCTTCTTTTGAACTGTCCAATACTTGTAGCTATTCATATCCTCCCCCTCCCTTCCCCTCCCTCGCTCTTTGCCCACGCTTTTTCTTTTTCCACAACACAAACTTAACAGGCACCAATGTTCATTGTTTTTTCTTTCCTTTTGATCACTATTATCATTGTCGCTTTCTTATTTTTTTTATGTGATATTTTGTGATTCAAACAGTGTGCAAGCATCAGAGAGAGAGTGGGTGAGTTTGCAGGGGAAGTTTCTACTGAATGGTGTTGCTTCAAAAGCCTTGATCTATCTGGAAGGGCCCCCTATGGGTACTGATATCCTGGTTAACAGTTTAGTTGTGAAACGTGCCAAGAAACTCCGCCATTCACCTCCCCCTGATATGCAGGTCAGTGATCATACAGAGTGTTGTTGCCAAGGAGTTCAAGATATTCGTGATGTTTTATGTTTGTTTCTTTCCGAGGAAAAATATTTTTTATTTGTTTCTCCATCTAGAGTGGTCAAAAACTTCAGAGCTAGATATGAGTTGCTTCACTTTATGGCTGTAATATCTAGTGGTAGGCTTTTACTTATTTTCAAATTTGCTACCTAACATTGGTAAGAAGGATTTTGAATTGCTCCTGCAATAGTTGAAAAGATTTCACACCATGATTTGATAACTGACTTCCTCTGATGTAACTGTTCATTACTTATTAGTCTTCTCAGGCCACACCAGCTGGTTAGCCTGTTGTTAAGACTCTTTTCTCTAAGGGGGAGGTTCCCGGTTCAATCTTCGCAGATGTCTAATGGGAAATTTAACTTGGGTAATTAGTGACGGGTGCATGTGTATGGTGTTGGAGGGTGACCTGTGTTCTCTTTGAAAAAGAATTAGTCTTCTCAAGCCTATATGTATGGTGCCATATCTACCAATACTATATACTTATTTAAGAAAAGCACAAATGCTATATACTATGGCTAAAATTTTGGCTTCTTGCAACCATATTGATGGGGGACGAACTCTAAAAAATCTCAACTTAGGGTTTATCTTCCAAGATAGTGTTTATGAATCTCTCCCTAGGGTTTTTCACCCAAAGCACATAGGCTACTCAAAATGCTCAAACTGAAATTTTCATTATCAACATTAACTGAAGAAAACAATAATAATCTTAGCCTTATATAGGCCTACAAAAAAAATAACTCCCACCACAGCCGATGTAGGATAAAACCAACCAACAATAATAACCAACTAAAACAAACTACAATAAGATAAGATAAGTCAACAACTAAATCAAACAAATCCTACTAGATGTTCTCATCATTCCCTCGGAGTTGGGGAAAATTCGACCCTGTCGAGTGCAGATCTCAATTCTCATTTGGGCCATGGTGGTGGCCGTGAACCCAATAGATGTGCATCAAGGCTGAACCAAGGCGGTGTGGGTGGGACTGACTTCTGTGACAGATCTGCTATAAAGGATGACAACTCAAGTAATGTGCAGGTAACAGAAAGAGGCGCATCCTCCAGGATGAGAACTGAATCAACTGTACTTCGCACTATGAATAGTCTGATCTCTTGTGACTCTGTCTCCTGTAGGAAGATCTGCAAAGGATCGTACAAGTCAGGTGATCTTTGGGACACTGGAACCCTCATAGCTGGTGTGGATATCATTAGCTCCATGGCAAGCTTCGTTGATAGATCTACTGAGTTCTTTACAGGAGCCTCTTCTATCTTTGGCTTTAATTCAGGCTCATCAACAACTACTGGCTCTCTGGCTCTGGCTCTAGCTTAGCTGCATTATTTTGTTCTGGCTCGTGCTTCAACTCAAAAATAACTTTTGACCCTGGCTCCTCGAGAACATCAGGCTCAATAAGGGTTGAAAGCTCTAGATCTGTGTCCCTCTTTGCAGTCTGACTTACTACAAGTTTTTTTTAGAGCCACCCGAATCTTAGTCCAGAGATCTGTGATTGACCGGCTCTCGGGCTCTTGCTCAACATTGGGCTCTTTATAGTCTGACTAAGATGAATAAATCGGTGGAGCATAACGAGCGTGAAGAAAGTCTTGCAAGAGAAACCAATATCGACATAACTTATGATTATTTCTACCCAATAATATGGCTCTCTCACCAACTTCATTCGGGCATAGAGACACTTTTGCTCAGATGTCAAAGAAAAATAATTGAAAAAAGTTTCAAGATTGCTCTCCCAGTCTTCATAATTGTAACGGTCTTAAAAATCACGAAAAGTCGGGACAGCCGCATACATTTTCCATTCAACTTCCTTTGGATCACCATTAGTTTGAATATATTGAACAAAAATAAAATCCCATGTAGAAAATTTCAGTACATAAACTCAAAAATTACTCAATAATCTCAAAGGCTCGAACTAGGCCCAAATCGGACTGGAAACGGGTCCCGAAACGTTGTTGGATTATTGCAGGACTTATAGCAGCACCAAACAGGGATTATGGAGGTCGTCTCTGCTGCTTGAATGCTGCGAAAATCTATCTAGTAGCTCCGGGGTTCTGTCACGAACCCAACGCTTCAAACAGAGCTCAAAATGGACCCTGAACGGGCGAGCATTGGGTTTGGGGGGGGAGATCTACAGTAATTGGGGTTACTGTTCATGTGTACAGTAATCTGGGGTTACATTCACGTGAACAGTAATCAGGTGATTACTGTTCACGGAACAGTAATCCAAAAAAAAAAGAAATTCTCTCTCTTTTTCAGATCTAGGTTTTTTTTATTTCTTTTCTTTTTGATTTTCAAGAGCTAGGATTTTAGGAATTTGTGAAAGTTTTGGTGGAGAGAAAAGGATTTTGTGGAAGAAGTGAAAAAGAGCAGGATTTAGCTCTGATGCCAAAATGATGGGGAACGAACTCTAGAAAATCTCAACGTAGGGTTTATCTTTTAAGATAGGGTTTAGGAATCTCTCCCTAGGGTTTCTCATCCAAAATACACAGGCTACTCAAAATGCTCAAATAACAATTTTCATTATCAATTATTAACTGAAGAAAATAATGATAATCTTAGCCTTATATAGGCCTACAAAAAAATAACTCCCACACAACCGATGTGGGATAAAACCAACCAATAATAATAAACAACTAAAACAAACTACAATAAGATAAGATAAGCCAACAACTAAATCAAACAAATTCTACTAGATGTCCCCATCACATATCCTTCAAAGATTAAAAAAAAAAAGGAAAATCTAACGCATATTCATAACTCAATTTAAAGTGCATAAATGTGTAAAACTTTATGCGCTTTAGAAATATGTGTAAAATAAAGTATGTAATGTCTCCATTTTTGGCATACTCAATTCGTTTTATAAATCATGTTACTCTTTAGGATTCTTTCTTGTACAAATAACAACCCAATACATATAGTCACATGACAATAGACACATATTTGGAGAAACACACAGATACAACCATTTATATTCGTGTTTCAGTCTTGGAGACCAAAATATTGTGTCTGCCTAGAAACCATGATTTGAAATCTCGGTATCGGTACTGGTATTGGTCAACATTATTTAGCATCAATATCATCAATATTGGCAATATATATTAAAACCCAATACGATATTGTCAAATGTATATCAGATTGGGCCAATATTTGAAAACATGCTAGAGACCATAGATTGGAAGCATATTTTGACTTTATATACTTATCTAGTTAGCTTTTTAAAGAGCTTCAAATTCTCAATGTTCTGAACGTTATGTTGTACTGCCTTTAGACTATTGGGCTGGATTCTAATACTAGGTTCTATTGTTATGATGCTTAGCTTATTATAACAGAAAATGCCAGTAAGTATATTGCTTGTCTTAGATTGTTGTTTTGGCTTAGTAAAAGAGACACCATCTGCTTGGTTCTATTAAAAAAATATCAGCTATCAGCTGGGGAAGTGGAGAACTTCTAAAAAGTTTTAGTTTTGACGATGACAGAATTTCATTTAATGGTGAAGCGTTCATGTACGTGATTAGATATGTGGAAAAGGGAAAGTAACATAAGGACTATAAGGTCTTAATATCAATTATGGCGAGTGGTCCCTTCAATATTGCCGCTTCCTTCGCTCTGTCTCAAAAAGAAGAAAGACTGTAATTTTATTACTTCTTTGAAATGCGATTCATCATAACTGATGAATAATATTTCTTCTTCTCTCTAATTCCTGGTATGATTTCCCCTTGCAGAATGTATTATTTGGTGTTAACATTATTGACAACAGCAGCCTGGACCGAGGGCTCAATGGGTGGAGTCCTTTGGTACTTGTACCCTGAGAATAGGTGCTGGTTCACCTCGTATGCTTCCAAAAGTTGCAGAGGATTCAGTTCTCTGCTGCCACCACCCCTCAGTGGTCTCTATATTCTTTCTACTAATCGCACAGAGACCTGGATGGGCCCTTCTCAGAAAATCACAGACAAGCTCAAGTCACAGTTGACTTATCAAGTTGCCGCATGGGTCCGTTTAGGACCAGGAGCTAATGGTCCTCAAATTGTCAACGTAACACTGAGTGTTGATGATCGATGGGTCAGTGGGGGACAGGTCCAAGCTACTGATGGCAAATGGCATGAAGTTGGGGGAGCATTTAGACTCGAAAAACAGCCATCAAAAACTATAGTCTATGTTTCAGGTCCTCCTCCAGGTGTTGACGTGATGGTTGCAGGGCTTCACATATTTCCTGTTGATAGGAAGGCACGTTTCGAACATCTTAAGGAGAAAACAGATAAGGTATTTGCAATCTATTTCTCGCTCTATAGTTTTTATATATATATATAATCTCAACTGTTTCTTTTTCTTTTGGATATTATTTATCCCAGTAGAATTTTTTTCTTTTTTGGGTTATACCCTTGGTTCTATTGCAGGTAAGGAAGCGCGACATCATCCTTAAATTTCGAGGGGCTGGTGGCAGCAATGTCGCTGGTATGTCTGTGAAAGTTAGACAGATAAACAACAGCTTTCCATTTGGGTCGCATATAAATAGATCACTCATTGAGAATGAAGAATTTGTTGAGTTCTTTTTGGAGAATTTCAACTGGGCAGTTTTTGGGAATGAGTTGAAATGGTATGCAACTGAGCCTGAACAAGGAAAATTGAATTACAACGATGCTGACGTGTTGCTAGACTTCTGTAATAGACATGGAATAGAGACCAGAGGACACTGCATCTTTTGGGAAGTTGAAGATACTGTACAGCCATGGGTTCGGTCATTGAACCAGAATGCTCTGATGACAGCAGTACAAAATCGTCTCAAAGGTTTACTTTCTAGATATAAAGGTAAGTTTAGGCACTACGATGTCAATAATGAGATGCTTCATGGGTCTTTCTATCAGGATAGGCTTGGAGAGGATATCAGGGCTTATATGTTCAGAGAGACGCATCGTCTGGATCCTTCCTCCACCTTATTTGTCAATGATTATAATGTCGAAGGTGGCTGTGATTTCAAATCTACTCCCGAGATGTATGTTAACCAAGTTCTTGACTTGCAAGAACGAGGTGCGCCAGTCGGAGGAATTGGTTTACAAGGTCACATCTGTCATCCAGTGGGATCAGTTGTATGTGCTGCCTTGGACAAATTGGCGATATTGGGTCTTCCTATATGGTTCACTGAATTGGACGTTGCTGCATCAAATGAACACATTCGAGCTGATGACTTGGAAGTTATTCTTCGCGAAGCCTATGCGCATCCATCTGTGGAGGGAATCATGCTGTGGGGACATCTGGAGCTGATGTGCAGAGAAAACTCTCACCTGGTCGATGCTGAAGGTGGCATCAATGAAGCTGGTAAGCGCTACCTCGCTCTGAAGCAAGAATGGCTGTCACACGCTGATGTCTGTGTCGATACACATGGAGAATTTAAATTCAGAGGGTACCATGGGAAGTATACTGTGGAGATTACTACTCCATACAAGAAATCATCTCATTCTTTTGTTGTCGACAAGGGAGAGAGCCCACTTGTGCTCAACATAAACTTATGACAGTGTACATTGTGAGCAGCCATTGTCGATCAATTTTCATTGTTTCTGTGTGTTTACAGGAAAATTAACATTTCAACTTGTAACAGCTTCTTATGCTGCAGATTCTTATTTAAAGAAAGCAGTGTAGCCGATGCATGGTGTACGTATGTATATACTCTATAAATACATACATGTTCAAGCATATTCTGTGAAGGGCCTAGTATTGGGATTATGGTAGTGCCATGGCTTACAGATTTGGTTTTTGACTGGCTACTGGCTTGCATTCACAGTACATTTAGCTTTTTGTCCTTTTTCAGGTCAGAAGCATGTTTTATCTAATCTAGAATTTGATTTTATTGTTCATCATATAGTGTAACTACCTTTCTCATACTGCTCAATGCACCGGAAAATCTTACGATACTAGGTTTAGTTGTTTAAAAAATAAAAATAGTTGAAAAAAATATTAAAAACTCTAGTATACAAGGAAAGTCTTGAAATTACATTTGATATTAAATGTAGAGATTTTACAAAGAAATTATTGAATTAAGAATACGTATTGAATATATATATATATATGTTAAAATTAGGGGTGGCAGATGGGTCGTGACCCGCCAGACCCGACCCGAAGTTACCGGGCCTGGGTTTGGGCTAATCGGGTCTGGGTCATAATCGGGTCGACCCGTCTAACCCGATTATTAAATGGGTCAGGTCGACTCGAACCCGCCAGACCCGCTTGACCCGGTTCGATCTCCTCTGTCGCCGCCCCCGCCTCCTCCCTTTCGCCTAAATCAAATTGTCAAAAAATATTTGTGAGCCCAGTTTCGAACCCGTGACCTCTAGTGTGTGCATTTAGTGTAATGACGAACCATATCACCAACAATTTGGTAATAAAGTGTAAAGAAATTGTATTTAAGATTTAATAATCGGGTCAAACGGGTCGGGTCGGGTCAACCCGACTAAGTATGGGTCAGGTCTTGGTCTGAATTTTGACCCGTAAAATAATCGGGTCGGGTCGACCCGACCCAATTATTATACGGGTCGAGCAGTAATCGGATCGAGTCGACCCGACCCGACCCAATTGCCACCCTAGTTAAAATTATATTAAAACTGAGCGAAGTGAGGTTTCTCCTATAACTCCTTGCACTTTGTCTGGTCCGTCTGTCCTCCAAAAAAGAGAGCCACAGAGAACTGAGAGGCTCTCTCCTTCCCCCCTCTCCCTCTCTCATCTTCGCACTCTTTCTTCTACCTCCCCTCTCTCCCCTATTCTCTTTGTCGCTCGGTTCCACCGCAAGCGGTAATCTAGTTAATAAGAAAATTACATTTCATATATTTCTATAGGACTATTTTTTAACAAAGCTCCAACCGAGCTGCGGTCGTGCACCAAGACGAGCTCCGACACTTCCGGAGCTGACAGAATCTCAGGGAACTGTTGTAGTTCCTCCCTCGTACATTGTAGCTGAGGACATCCAGTCCTTGCCGCAATTGGAGGAGGAGGAACCAAAGGAGTACAGTCCATTAGCATCGCCGGAGACTGAGATCGAAGTTTTAACTGAATAATTGTCTCGACACTGAGTGCAACATGTCTGTTGTCCGGATCGTCTGCGAGGCGGTAAGTGAAGGGAGCCGCCAAGGTAGCCCCAACCTGTTGGGGCTGGAGCATGCCAAGAACATAAACTCTAGATCACAGATACACACACAAAGATAGAGAGGCCAAGATTTACGAGGTTCGGTAAGATGTGTACGTTTTCGGGGCAGAAAAGAGATATATTGATGATTTACACAATATACAAGAGGATTACAATTGGTTCTCTTAAGAATTCTCACAAGAAATTAACCACCCTAAAAATGGGTTACATCCACTATTTATAGGGAGGAGAAGAAACCCCCAAATCTACAGCAGTTAGGGTCCAGAATCACCGATGACCCGACAGTCATATGGAAAGTTAAGGCCCCTCTGAAAGTCAGGGCCTTCTTTTGGCTACTCGTTAACAGATCTATACTTACGTGTGATAATCTTACGAAAAGAAACTAGCAAGGGCCTAATGTTTGCTTTCTGTATAAGACATATGAAGAAACTATCGACCATCTCTTTCTTGACTGTCTTTAGTAGTCGTGTTTGGGAAAAATTTACGCACTACCTGCGATTGCATCTTCGTTAGTTATCCCAACTACCAACCTTCTTTGGTCTTCTTGGATATGCGTATCTATTGATAGACACGATAGGATTCAATGGGATCTTTCGGCGGCAACTACTCTACGGAGATTTGGAGGGAACAAAATAATAGAATCTTTAATGACTTAGCCAAATCATTCGACCAGACTCTCCGTGTCTATTTTACTTTCATTTCTTATTGGGTCAGTCTATTTTCAGGTAGAGTTAGCGAGAGGAGAAGGCGGACTCTGGAGCAGACCCAGCTAGGCGAGGTCTCCGACGGCCACTTCGAGGAGATGCAGGGTAGGGGACAAGACACAAACACCGATTCTGATGATATATGAAGGGGGTGGGGGGAGAATTACGGAGCCCTATTTTTTGGTTACCAGGCTTATCCAGACTTTTGTTATAGAAGCAGTGTGTATTTTAATCAGGGGGATCCGTTATTACCATGTACCTAATTTTTCTCTTGGGATGTACTTTTATCTCTATAGCTCAGGGAGGATTTTTTTCTCTTTTTCATATGCAACTTCAAGGGTTGTTTTCATCTATTTCAGGGATGTTTTTATTAAAAACTTGTTAATGAAACGTGAAAGACTTGAAGGGTTTCACCATTTATTCTCAGGAGAGTTTAGGCGTTTTCCATTCAATCGAGTAATTGTGTATGACTATAAATTGGACCATCAGCTTATTTCCAATGATTTAATGATATAAACTGCTTAATTAAAAAAAACTGTCGCGAACTTGCAATCCAATTTCAAAAGACTATCAAAAGTTTCTAAAAAACAAAACTATCATAAAATTTAATAAAATCTAGGTTTTTTGGATATCACGCCCTTATATTATTCATATTTAGAAATACCCCCCTCAGATTGTGCTATTTAAACATTTAAAAGCTTTAAGTTATTTGAAATTAACCCTCTACACTATCTTTAATGATTTGGAATGTTAAATTTGACTTTTCTAAAAAAAATACCCATATTACCTTTTTAGACTTATGTTTCTAAATCTTAACGCATCTAACCCCTTTAATCTCTCTTATAAATTTTTTTAAAAAAAAACTCACATTTGTGCATGTTAGTTAGTTACTAACAAGAAGTTGCAAGCATACATGATGAACAAGTAAGTCATTCGGTGTAACACCCTGCTTACGGTGTACGTATCATCGTATCGGTACGCGATACGACGTACAAATTTGATTTGACCTCTGTAGTATTCCAATTGACCTGATTTCAGTTTCAAAAATCATTTTCTAATATTTTAGATTTTTCAGGATTTTTCTGGAATTTTTCTGGATTAATTTGGAAAATCTCCGTTGTCGGTGTCGACCGATACCGATAACCGGCCTTCCGATTTTATTTCACAAACGGAGTAGAATTTTGAGAATCGGCCTTCACCATATATCTTAGAAGTTCATGAGCTACGTTCGGGTATTTTTAGGGATTTTTCTGAATTTATCGAAAATCCGGGCAAAACCGGTGTCGCCCATATCGGCGAGACGTTCCGGGATTTTTAATTTGCAACCTGTTTCATATCTGTTATGATAACTAACCTCTTTCTGCAGGTGTTCTTGTACTTATTTCCTGCTGGACCCCTTGTCTATATGGAGGCTATGTCCTGTACTGAGGCTTAACGTACGCGTGAGTGTGTTTTCACCTCACGTATATACGTCGCCATAACGTCTCCGTATCCTTGGGATCGGGGCGTTACATTCGGCTTCGCTTTTTCTTTTCTATTCTTCTTATTTGTAATTTTTCCTTACTCTCTTATTCGTAGAAGTCCAAAAAATTGGAGATTGTTTTGATGCAAATAAAAGACTTGGTATTCTCTCAGAAAATATGATCGAGAGCTCCTGAATTATAACACCTTTAGTTTTTAAAACATATATATAATTTTATGCTCTAAGTGATATAAGTGATATGATTATTTTTTTGTGGAAGAGTTCTCACTTCTCATGTCTTTAAATAAGGATAACACAAGTAATTTAAGAAAAGTTATGTTAAAATCTATAGCTCAAAACACTAAAGATGACTCAAAGGGTTAATTTTTAAGAGCTTAAAAAATTTAAGAGGGTAATTTCTAAATATAAAGATTTGAGGGGGGGGTATATCTAAAAAACTCTAAAAGCTATATTAATTTACAAGCCAATCCTGAAAAGTCAAATTTCATGATGTTTTATTATATATGACATAGAGGATATTGTGTTGGAAATAAAATAGAATTTAATGCGGAAAAATGGCCATGAATCTGAATCATATACATCTCAAGAATTGAAAGCATATACAAAACTAAATGCATATACATACCGGAAGCCATTGATTCAGATGAAGGTTGAAGATCCTTGTGATGAATGAAAGAAGAAGCCCCTTGTCTTTCACTTTGATTCCTGCAAACCCTAAATGCAAAGGATCCTCTTTTCTCTATCTCCTTTCCTTTCCCAAAACCCTCTGTTCTTTTCTGATGGAGAGACTCAAAAAATAATGAGCGTACGTTTTGTATTCTTTGCAGGAGGAGAAAAGTGGGTCGCACATTTGCAATTAGACCCCTTGAAATAAAGCCTTTCCATCATGGCACCTTTATATTTCAAGAGACTAAATAAACTATATAAATGTGACTTTAATATGGGCATAATATCATATCAGTTAACTTTAATAGGAATCCAATGCAAATAACCAAGGTTATTGGTCCACCTTTAATATGAGATTAACATTCTCCCACTTGGACCATTAACCGATTAGGTTAAAACTTTAGAAAACAAATAAATGAAAAGACTCATTTAAAAATCATTTTGACTCCATTGGATTCCATACTGAAAAATTTGACACGTGATCACGAATTTAAAAACAAACAATAACTGATAAGCCCAAATATGAAATACTATAATACCGCAATTAGCTTGGACCACCAATGCGAGTCATAGCGGTTATACAACATCCACGTCATACTCCCTTCTATGTACCACAACATTGATAACCCTTACTAATTGAGTCCATAACCTTAATGACCCCTGTAATTGTCTTGTAAAGACATTTCCTGTTTAACATACATCCAAACATAATATGTGCACACATAATTGGATAACAGGAAACACAGAAACAAAAACTTTTATTTGTACAATAATGTCAATTACATAAGTACCAAAATACACATTTACAGATTGCCCAAAAGACCCATTCTTACAACATGTTCCTTGAATGTCTTTGGAGGCAATCCCTTTGTCATTGGATCAGCAACCATTAAAGTGGTATTTAAACTTACAATTGACACTTTCTGTTTCTCAACTCTTTCTCTAACCACCAAGTACTTAAGTTCTATGTGTCTAGAACCATTAGAGTACTTACCATTCTTAGAGAAGAATACGGCTGTTGTATTGTCACAATATATCGTCAGCGGCTTGGCAATAGAGTCAACTACACCAAGTGCTGAGATGAAATTCCTTAGCCATAATGCATGATTTGTGGCCTCAAAACAAGCTATGAACTCAGCCTCCATCGTGGATGAAGCAATAATGGACTGCTTCACACTCTTCCACGAGATTACCCCACCTGCTAGCAAGAAAACAAATCCTGAGGTAGACTTCCTGCTATCTGGGCAACCACCAAAATCTGAGTCTGAATAGCCGATCACCTCCAACTGATCTGATCTCCTGTATGTGAGCATATAGTCCTTTGTCCCTTGAAGATACCGCATAACCTTCTTAGCCAACTTCCAGTGCTCCATTCCTGGATTGCTTTGGTATATTCCCAACATCCCAACAGCAAAGCTGATATCTGGCCTGGTACAAGTGCTTGCATACATCAAGCTCCCAACAGCTGATGCATACGGAACTTTCTGCATTTGACCCTTTTCTAAGTCATTTCTGGGACACTGGCTACCACTTAATCTGTCACCCTTCTGAATGGGTGCAGGACTGACTGAACACATTTCCATATGAAATCTTTCCAAGACTCGGTTGATATAACCTTTCTGAGACAATCCTAGCAATCCTTGAGATCTATCCTGAAGATCTCTATGCCAATAACATAATTTGCCTCACCCATATCAACCATCTGAAAATTCTTGGTAAGATAGCTTTTAGTTTCATACAGCAAACCAAGATCACTACTGGTTAACAAGATGTCATCTACATACAGAACCAGAAAAATAAACTTGCTCCCACTGATCTTTAGATATATACACTGATCAACAGTGTTTTCTGTAAATCCAAAAGAGGTAATGGTATCGTTAAACTTTATATACCATTGCCTGGAAGCTTGTTTAACTCCATATATAGATTTCTTTAATTTGCAAGCCAAGTGTTCTTGTTCTTTAATTGCGAACCCTTCAGGTTGCTCCATGTAGATATCCTCATCCAAATCTCCATTTAGAAAAGCAGTTTTCACATCCATTTGATGTAACTCCAAATCATAATGAGCTACAAGTGCCATAATGATTCTAAGAGAATCCTTCTTTGATACTGGAGAGAAGGTCTCTGTATAGTCAATGCCTTCTTTCTGAGTGAAACCTTTGGCCACAAGTCTAGCCTTATATCGTTCGACATTGCCTTTAGAGTCGCGCTTGGTCTTAAAGACCCATTTACACCCGACTTTCTTACTGTTATAAGGCAATTCAACGAGATCCCAGACTTGATTTTGGTCCATAGATTTCAACTCATCTTTCATAGCATCAACCCATTTACTAGAATCATTGCATTCTATGGTTTATGAAAATGAAACTGGATCTTTATTAATCCCAATATCATAGTCAGATTCCTGTAGATATACCACATAATCATCTGAAATGGCAGATCTTCTTTCCCTTTGAGATCTTCTCAAAGCTGCCGGTTGTGGTGGTTCTACAATATTTTCAATGGGAATATCCTCATGGAGTGGTGAACCAACATTAACTTGTTGTTCTGGAATCTCAACTTGATGATCAAGCTGAGGGACAACAATTTCTCTTGAAGGAAAGGGTATTGGGATATTTACCCTTACCACTTCAAGATCTACCTTTCTTGGTTCAGCACTCCCACTAATTTCACCATTTTCCAGGAATCTGGCATTACCAGTTTCAACTATTCTTGTACTATGGTTAGGACAATAAAATTTGTATCCCTTAGACTTATCTGAATAACCAATGAAATACCCAGATATTGTTTTTAAGTCTAATTTCTTTTCTTGTGGATTATAAATTCTAGCCTCTGCTAGACAACCCCAAACATGTAAGTGTCTTAAACTGGGTTTTCTACCAGTCCACAACTCGAAAGGAGTTGTTGGGACAGCCTTACTAGGAACCCTGTTCAAGATATACATAGCAGTCTTTAAGGCTTCATTCCACAATGAATTAGGTACATTTGAGAAGCTCATCATGCTCCTAACCATATCCATAAGTGTTCGGTTCCGCCTTTCAGCAACACCGTTCTGCTGAGGCGTACCTGGCATTGTGTATTGAGCACAAATGCCATGCTTTTCTAGAAATTTGGCAAATGGGCCAGGATGTTGTCCTGACTCATCATATCTACCATAAAATTCACCACCTCGATCTGATCTTATGATTTTAACATTTCTATCTAATTGTCTCTCGACTTCTGTAACGAACACCTCAAGGATGTCAACAGCCTGAGACTTTTCATTTATTAGATAAACATAACCATAACGTGACAGATCATCTATAAAGGTAATGAAATATCTATCTCCAGTAAAACATGGAATGGAGAGTGGTCCGCAAATATCTGTATGAATTAATTCCAGGAGTTCTTTACTTCTTGTGGCACCTTTCTTAGTGTGTTTGGTTTGCTTTCCTTTTATGCAATCCACACACACATCAAAATCAGTGAAGTCTAGGTTATCCAAAATCCCAGTCTTCACTAATCTTATAATTCTATCCCTGGAGATATGCCCCAGTCGCCTATGCCACAAGATTGAGAATTTTTCATTTATTAAGCCACGTTTTATACCAACATTCGAATGCAGAGATAATAAAGATTGTGCAAACTCATCATTCAATGAAATTTATATAAACCATCACATAAAATTCCATGTCCAACCGGAATTGAATTATACATTAAAGAGATTTTTCCACAACTAAACAAAACAGAATATCCAAAAACATCTAATTTGGATAATGACATTAAGTTTCTTGAAATCGAAGGTACATAAAAAGTATCCTCAAGATCCATCTGATGTCCCGTCTCCAAGAGTAGTCGATAAACACCAACATATTCGACCTCCACTTTGAGACGGTTCCCCATAAAGACGAATCTCTCACTTTCCTTCGGTTTTCGGGTTGTAAGGAATCCCTGCATTGAATTAGTTATGTGAGTTGTGGCTCCAGAGTCAATCCACCAAGTATTAGAAGGAACTTCAGCAAGATTTGATTCAAAACATACAAAAGAAAGATTTATACCTTTCTTTTCGAACCAAGCTTTCCTCTTGTTGCAGTCCTTCTTCACATGTCCTTTTCTGCCACAGAAGTAGCATTTGACAGTGAAAGCTTTTCTATGACCTTGGCTACTTTCCCCATGGTCATTTCCTTTCTTTGATGGAAATCTCTTACCTCTTCCATATTTACTTTTCTTATGGATACCTCCTGAAGTTACTGCCAACACTGAGTGCTGTCCTTCTTGCCTCAGCCTCACCTCCTCTTGTACACACATACCAGTTAGCTCATTCAAGTTCCACTTATCCTTATGAGTATTATAGTGGATCTTGAATGGCCCAAACTGAGAAGGAAGTGAGTTGAGGATGAACTGTACCAAGAAGGACTCATCAACTTTCATTCCCAGTGATCCTAGCTTAGCAGCCTTATCAGTCATGTTTAGAATGTGTTGCTGAACTCCTCTATTACCATCATATTTCATGGTGGTAAGTTCAGCCATTAGGGTGCCAGCTAATGACTTATCTGCAGACTTAAATCGGTCTTTAACCGCACTTAATAGTTCAGATGCATTAGTTGTAGGAGGGAGTGAAGTCTTGATGTTATTAGCTATGGTCATCTTTATGAACATAAGACTGAGCCTATTAGACCTTTCCCAAGCTTTGGCATGGCTGACCTGTTCTGCTGTACTCTCAGCAGTTACTTCATCAGGTTTATCAACTGTTAGAGCCATGTCTAGGTCCAAAACACCCAGTGTAAACTGTACATGTTCAAACCACTCTGAAAAGTTGGTACCATCCAAGGCCGGAATGCTGGTGGCATGAGTGTGAAGGGAAGTAGGGACGTTCACTGAAACATAATAGGACATTGCTCACATTAGGCCACTAATCAATACAAGTTTTAAATTTAATTAAGATGAACTATTGATATCACTTTGATTTCTCCTTTGGGCGAAACCTAAGCATATCTAGTGTTCACTCTTTAGGTGAGAACTTTTATCACCTATGTAGGTCTAATATAATTTATGTCACTTAGTTAGTAAGTCATGTTACCTTTGGGTATCCAATTCCACACCACTAAGTTACATAAATTATACTACCCTACCCCGGTTCATAATTATTTGAAAGAGACTTTCCTTTGGGCCAGTCCCAATCTCCTAACTAGAACCGCCATCGAGAATATTATTGTCTTTAATGTCACTTACATGACAAGTCTTTTATGTAGTTGTATATTCATAAGGTTTACTAACCTAGGTCACTTTGGCAACTACTAAATCAATAAGCCTTATGAATACAAAACTAACCAATAATATTCTCTAATCCTTTTATTTGAGTAAAGCCATAATATCTCAATACATTACTTGACCAAGCATCAATCAATACTAACACAATAACTTAAATGTGTAATGTACATTATGATTGATTATTAACAGGTATTAGTCGACTACAAGGAAGGATTAGTCGACTTGGGTCAAGTCCAGTCGACTACACATTTAGGTCTAGTCGACTAGGGCAAAAGAAAGTTAGTCGACTATACCAATATTATTAGTCGACTATATATTTTATTAGTCGACTACACAATTTTATTAGTCGACTCCTGTGGGAAGACAAACTTTCGGTTGAAAATTAGTCGACTTGACAAAATGGTTAGTCGACTATACACTTTACTAGTCGACTAGTCAAAAGTTATAAGTCGACTCCTGAATCCAACAGAAAGTTCTCAACTTTCGGGAAAATAAATTAGTCGACTATAGCCTATTATTAGTCGACTAATAGTCGACGAAACAGTTATTTGAGACAGTTCCTGTTCCGACGATTTTAATCCATAATTATCAAAAATTAGGGTTTTAATTCCTTGATTTTGATCCCAATTTAATTGCATAATTAGAGGAATATGAACATGATATTAGGGCTATTAAATCCTCTACAAATTCTACAATTAAAAGATCAAAAATTCAATTCTTATGAATTGTTAATCAAAACCCTAACTTTTCATAATTCCTAAATCCAAGATGTATCGATTCTTTAACCATGGCTCTGATACCAAATGTTGGAAATAAAATAGAATTTAATGCGGAAAAATGGCCATGAATCTGAATCATATACATCTCAAGAATTGAAAGCATATACAAAACTAAATGCATATACATACCGGAAGCCATTGATTCAGATGAAGGTTGAAGATCCTTGTGATGAATGAAAGAAGAAGCCCCTTGTCCTTCACTTTGATTCCTGCAAACCCTAAATGCAAAGGATCCTCTTTTCTCTATCTCCTTTTCCTTTCCAAAACCCTCTGTTCTTTTCTGATGGAGAGACTCAAAAAATAATGAGCGTACGTTTTGTATTCTTTGCAGGAGGAGAAAAGTGGGTCGCACATTTGCAATTAGACCCCTTGAAATAAAGCCTTTCCATCATGGCACCTTTATATTTCAAGAGACTAAATAAACTATATAAATGTGACTTTAATATGGGCATAATATCATATCAGTTAACTTTAATAGGAATCCAATGCAAATAACCAAGGTTATTGGTCCACCTTTAATATGAGATTAACATATTGGTCTACTTAAAGGGGAAAAAATGTGCACTTATTGCAATTCTCATTTGCTCCGTGCCCAGCAGAAAAGATAGTGTAAAAACCAACACAACACATCAAAGGCCTATTTATAATAAACATGACTCTTAATTTTTTCCTCTAGATAATCACTGTAACGGGATTTGAACTGACGGTCACTGGGAGCAAACTCAAGGGCTAATTAGCAGTTACATTGGTCGAAATTAAATATAACTAAACATGTCCGTGACAAATTCAAATCGATGATCTGTGAGTAAGCGAAGCTCTTAATGAACCAAAACCGATGTTGTACTTTTAATTTCCCTCCTCTTTAAGATTAATCAATATCTAATTTAAAATGTCTAATCTAAAAAAAAAGTTACGACTTCCCTTCAATAATCAAACCGAGCGAAGTGAGTTTTCTCTCTTAACTCCTTTTTGCACTTTGTCTGTCTATCCTTCAAAAAAGAGAGCCACAGAGAACCTCTCCTCCCCTTTCTTCCGGCCTCCCCCCTCTTTACTCTTCTCTCCTCTCTTCCCTCTCTCATTTCCCAGTCCTTCTTCTTTCTCCCCTCTTTTTCATCTCTTTTAAGTCGCTCGGTGCTATCACAAATGATAACCTAATAATAATAATAATAATAATGGAAGCACCTTGGCTGATGCTACCCAACCCAAAAAAAAAAACACACACACACACCCACTCCAAATCGTAAGCTAAAAAGCAACTCTATTTGTATTAATATTTGCTTAAAGGGCAAGTTTTGATGCTGGCACTGCTGCAGTGCGTACTAGGTTCCTGATTGGATTCCCTCTGTTTCTCAATCAAAGTCCCATCAAACAAAAAGAAAAAAACCCAGATGTCAAGCTAAACACAACAATAATCACAGAGAACGGCATCTATTTTGACAAACATTTTTGCCCAATTAAACAGAAAAAAGATTACACAAAATTATAATACCATTCTGAATGAATTTTTATTATGAGCTCTTCTGAGGCCTCTGGCTTTTTCTCCTCCCTTTTCTGGGCTGCTTCTCTTCAGTTTTTGTAGCTGCAGCTGATGATGAAGTGGAAGTAGTTTTTTTTATTTGTTTTTCTCCCCCTTTCTTCTTCTTCTTTTTCTCCTGTGGCTCGTCTTCATTCTCCTCTTCTGTTTCACCGCCGCTCTGCTCCTCCTCTGCTTCCTTTTCTTCTTCTTCCTCCTCTGCTATGTTTCTGCGGGGCCGGCCTCGCTTCCTTGGCAGTTCGGGCTGGGACGACGCTTCGCTGATCGACAACGCCGGCGATTTCTTCTCCGGCTTCTTCTTTCCCATCACAAATCAATACCCAGCTTGGGAAATAAAAAAGAAGATGAAATCAAAACCAAAACTGAGAGCACAATATATGGCTCTGTTTTCTCTCTGAGCCTGGCCTTTTAAAAGAGAGGGGGTTCGCAGCTTCTGAGTTAATGAGCGGCGGAGCCAACCACTGCTGCTTGATATCAATCAATTTTTTTCATACCGTAATTGATACAGTATATTTGTAGGGTAAATGACGGCTTAATTTCTCAGCGTTGATTCCTCCACAATGCTAAAATATTTATGAACTTTCTTTCCATATTTTCAAAGACTCAACAGTGGAGAAACTACTGCAAATTCTATCTTTTTCTTAAGAGTGATAATGTTAACAGTGAGCTAAATTCTACTGCAAATTCTTTCTTCTTAGGACCTTATTGGCTGGGACTCAAATTTGAGAGCCCGCGGTGACAACATATTTCCATAAATTTCGGCGGAATTATAGAAAAACGCTGGGCTCGAGACCATCATTAGCAGCAGCCCACATCAATTATTGAGGAGGAAAAAATTTGACAACCAAACGTGTTTTCGGATTTCTAAAGCCCGGACCTATCTATTTTTTTTCCAACCTCAAATCTGAGAACCAAACAGGCCCTTAGGAGTGATGAATGTTAAACAGTGAGTTAAATTCTGACATGCCCGCTGATGACGGTGGTCACATCAACCAAACGGTGAATATCTTATGGTCAGCCTCCTCTTTTATTTTGTCTTATTGTTTCAATCCACGTGTCAATGTAGGGTTGATCCTTTTATTGTATGTGTGTATTGCTCACACACATGAACCGAGCCTGTTTAGACCCTTTGTCAGCCAATATTTGTGTGATGTTGTGAGGGAAGAGGCATTTTGTATTCCTGGCATTGTGTCAAAGGTTCTACTAGCCGATAGCACAAAAGCCTGTTGTCTGTTGACCGGCCTAATATAGGCTAATTTGTGAAGTTAATTGGATAGGTCTAAAGATAAGGTACATTCTGTTGATTTTGGAGAAGAACGACATGAGAATTTTATTTGGGGAAGAAGAGGACTAAAAACACACAGAAAAAAAAAATCAACTTTTTCTCTACTACAAATTTCTCTCACTTTTGTTTCTCTTAATTTTTTTTCCTTCTTCGTCACAAAATACCAATCATGCCTCTTCTTTTACAGGTAAAACAATACAAAATCAAACTCAAACTCCTATTTCTAATCTAATACTTACTTTACTAAAGAAAATAATAAACTCCTAAACTAACCCTAATATAATTATGACTCTAAAACTAAATTTTAGAAGCTTCAAAAACCCTAAACCAACTTAAAATTTGATTTTCCTATTTTTATGAGGGTTTGAATTATAATTTCCATCAGTCTCCCTTAATTCAAATTTTTTTTAAGCGCTTGTCGCCCTTAATTTTACATATCAATTAACGTCCTCTTGATTTTTTATAGAGTACTGAGATTTTTCTTTAAACTTTCTACTTTTATATCTCCTTTTATAATAATTAAAAGTTTTTTTATTTTTCCTCCCGGTCTCTATTTTTCTGTTGGACTTTATCTCAAATTTATCTCTTTCATATTTTTGTCTTTTACCTTGATAGTGTCGACTCCTTATTTTGATGATCTTGTTTTAAATTTGATGATGTCTTGATGTTTTACTTGTGATAATTTGGAGAGGGTAATTTCTGTATATTTGATTCATCAAACAATTACATAAATATATACAAGTGTAGAGAGCAAAATAAAAAAATTTTACACGACCAGATATAATGTAAATGTTTATATATAGACATGTTAATACCCCTCAAACTCTTGGTGAATCACCAAGTTGGATAGAACCTCGCGAAATTGTTGAGAGGTCTGCGAAATCAGAGAGAGGGAGGGAGAGCGAGGCTGATCTGATCGAGCCGAGAGCGGCGCGATCTGTACGAGGCAACGATTTGAGTGAGAGGCGTGCTCTCTGGTCGAGAAAGGATGACGCGAGAGAACCGGCGAGGTCGACACGAGTACGGATCGGTGATCGAGAGAGGGCGACGAAGCTCGAGGTTAACACAAGCAGATGTCGGCGAGAGAGATCAGCAGAGGTCGGCATGAGAAGATGTCAGCGAGAGAGGGCAGCAGACGTCGACACGAGCAGAGGTCGACGAGAGATCAAGAGAGGGTGACGAAGCTCGAGTCGACATGAGCAGAGGTCGGCGAGAGCAGAGGGAGATCAGAAGGGGGCAACGAAGCTCGAGGTCGACATAAGCAGATGTTAACGAAAGAGGTTTGTAGAGGTCGGCGACAAGAGCGATTTGCATCAGATCTGAGCAGGACGCGTGGTCTTCGAAGAGGAAGGTAGAAGAGGACATAGACGAGATTGAGGACGTTGGTGTTGAAATATGTCGGGTCTGGACAGAGGATGCTGGTATCAGAGATGAGATTAAGGACGCTACTGTTGAGCATGTTGGGATGCTGGTGTCGGAGAGGATCGAGACGAGATCGAGATCGGGAGGTTGGTGTCAGGATGTTGGTGTCAGAGTGTATCAACAAGAGCGATGGTGAGATATGGGATTGGCGATGCGAGATCGAGATTGAAACTGCTCTTCGACGAGATCTGGAGCATGAGATCTGGGATGCAAGATCGAGATCGAGGGAGTTGGGAGGATGGCGACATAAGGGCGATGACGAGGTCTGTATTAATGTCACAGAGGAGGTCGCGGTACCATGCAGGTGGTGACGAGATCAAGCTCGAGAAGAAAAGAGGTGGCTGGGTTAGGGTTAGGGTTTTTGAAGTGGCTCTGACGGGGTAATTTCTGTATATTTGACTCACCAAGTAATTATATCAATATATGTAAGTGTGGAGAAGAAAATAAGGAAACTCGCAGTGAGCGCTGTGCGGTGAGCCAAAAAAATTTCCTGTGAGAGTACATGTGGAGAGCTATTGAATGATTGTAGCACAAGGAGCTGCCCCTGCATTTGTTTTGTATTGTTTTTACTGAGCCCGGTGCTTGTGAATCCTGTGAAGCGTTCCAAATCGAGGAGAAGAAAGGAGAGATTTTTATGATTCTGGGTAAGTTGTGGATGCCCTTTGGATTAATTTCTATAATCTATAGGCTGTTGGGTTCTCTTCTTGTTTACTATTTTCTCATCTCCCATCTTTTGGAACTCTGAACTCTTGTTCTTTGTTGATGTTATGTTTAGAAGTTAAGTTTGCTATCCTTTTTTTATTTTATTTTTTTAAAATTTTCTTTTTGTTCTGGGTTTCACTTGACACTGGTGTTCCTGATTCCTGCAAAATGGGTTTGTTTCCTGATAGCTTTAATTTTATTTTATTTTTTTCATTTTCTTCTGTAGATATATTGAAAAAAATGAACTACAAAATAAAAGACATGCCTTTTTCTAAGAAATTTAAATTTTAGCTTCTTGTTCATCACACTATAAGTAACTTATTCAGTTATAAGTGTTGTAGATTGATTTGTGAATTGTTATAATTTTGAAGTTTAATCTCTTAACAAGGATGAAGTAGAACAGTTAAAATTAAAATCAAATGTATACCTTAAACTTGTTGCTCATGGTGTTTACAATGTTCTTTTTTTTTTAATCTATTAGAAATATCACTGAACTGCTTACTCTATGTTTTTTCTAATTTACCTTAGCTTCTCTTAAATCTGCCCTGCTTATGATGATGGCTATTTGATTTGCTAGTAGCTTTTTGATTCTCTACAATCAATTGGTGGAATTAATTAACTGCTTCTTTGCATTATCAGATACTGGGAAAGCTTGAATTCTTTATAATGGAGCTTCTTTCCCCATCATCAATGTTTATGTGAATAGTTCTTCCAAAAAAATTCGAGCTTTTTAGGATGGATAATCATTATAATGTAGTCAGGGAAGATGATACATACAATCATGGTAGAAAGATTATCATGCATTCCCTATATCATCCCAAACTATCACCTTGGCTTGATCTAATGGTCTTCTATGTGAAGATAAGCATATACTCGGAATGTGTTTCTTCCGTGCTGGGACGGGATAGGGTGGGTAAGAGATCCGAAGAAGCCACATTCGTGAGCACAGATAGCATAAGCGTGGCCGGAAGTGTGAGATTTGAGGTGTATGCGAGGGAGATACGCTGCTTTCTGGAGTATTGGAGTCGTCAAAGGTTAATGGAGGTACCGGGAATGGCAATGGAGTTGTGAGGGAAGACAAAGTTAAGATCAAGAGATGGGAGGATGAAATGCCAACCACTGTTATCGGGTGGTAGTTCCTGCTTCTTGAAGGGTGGGCGGTGTCCGGGTCCAGACGTGGTGTTGCCCACGGTGGAGGTGTGTGTCGCTGGCTGTTTCTCCGGTACTCCCATAATCTTAACCAAGACTCTTCAGATCGGTGTTCAGAAGAAACTCCAGGTGAAGGTAATGCTGGAGGCAATCCCAGAGGATGAGACAACTGAACAGAAGAAAGAAGTGCTGTCTAAAGATACATTGCAGGTACTTGATGCAAGATTGCAAACATTTTCATGTCTCATGGTTTTCTTTATGATATCCTGCATATATGCTAGAATTTGCACAGGGCTGTTTAATGCTTCTATGCACTGCATCATTCGCTTCTGTTGATAGAATTGCGATATTCTCTCATATCACATATACATAATGTTGTCTCAATCTTCAGTTTTTAAACTAAAATGCCATCGTATTCAACTTCTGTGAGTAAAAAGAAGTCAGCAAACATCACCCTCTTGTCTTGAATTCATTTTGCAGTTATCAGAATACCATGATTTCTCACCTGAACATAATGTGGATGTCAACTACAAAAGTATCTACTCGCGAGCAGAATATTTTGAGGGGGAGGACGGGGAACTCTCATGGTTCAATGCAGGTGTAAGTGTTGGCGTAGGCCTTGGCCTCGGCATTTTCCTTCGTATTGGAGTAGGAGTGGGCTTGCTAGTTCGAACCACAACAAAAAATTTCAAGAGGCAACTAATCTGATCCCTCCCCTTAAACTGTAAACCAGCTAACTTGGTGGTCTTCGTTTAGTTTTGCCTACACATGATGTAAAATGTTGCAAAGGGTTTCTTGTTACTCACACTGTTCTTTTTCGCCTTCATCGCGTATCTGGAGCCTACTATATATAATAAAGTTTTGTTGATTGGAATGTTCTTCCTCCTCTTCACTCTCTTGTGCAAAAATTTTGGTTCTTGCCTGTAACACAAGGATCTCTTTATTGGTTCTGATCTGATCAAAGTGATTGGTATATAACCATAGTCGTATGTTGTTCTCCTTACATGAAAAGTTCTGAAAGGAAAGCAGTTCTTCGATACTCGCATGCATATAAGTTCTCTGATGAAGTTAAGTCTCTGGAATTTAAAGTATAGTTAACTCTCCAACAGAGTCAGGGAAAGAACAAGTTGATCAACTTGCTAGCTGAATCAGAAATGAACATAATGTTGTGCGCGCGATCCAATCACAACAACCAAACAATAGAGAATCTCAAGATCTCCAGCACAAGAACAAACCCAAAACAATCACACGAAGAACCCACAAATCACAAAGACGAGATTTAACGAGGTTCGGCCTCAATGCCTACGTCCTCGGGGCAATCAACGGATAGATTTCTATTAGGAAGATGATTACAATGACTCTAAGTCTCTTTGAATGCAAGAGAACTTAGGGCTAATACTTTTTCGCAGGTTCTCCAGAGATACAAAACCCTAGGATCAACATAGGCTTAAATACCTCATACAGCGGATCAGCAGATTTAACCCAGAACCCGACTGTCGGTCGACCGGGCCGGTCGACCGACTTCTTTATACCGGTCGACCGTGACGGTCGACCCAAGAAACCCGAGAGTTGGGTTTGTCAGTCAGGGTTTTCCGGTCGACCGGGTCGGTCGACCCAGAAAACCCGAGACTTGGGATCTGTCAGTCAGGCACCGCGGTCGACCGGGCCGGTCGACCGCTCCAGCCTCTGTGCATGTTATGCACGTCGGTCGACCGGACCGGTCGACCGACCCTGCCTGATTCTGCTGCTGCTGCTGTTTTCTGCTGCTGTTCACTTTGCCTTCCGTCGTCGACTTCCTTGGCGATCTCCTCGACGCGACCCATGGCAATCCAGCAATCTAGTCAGCTTCCTAGGTAATAATCATTTCCAACAATTCTCCACCTCGGCGAAGATTTCCAAATCTGAGCCGAACTCCAACGAACCCCAGTCCATCACCTGGCGAAATCGACACACGATCTCGGCTTGCGCGCACCGGTCGAAATCGACACACGATCTCGGCTTGGAATCTTTAGCTCAACTGTTCCTGGAAAACATCGCACATGCCTTCCCTGCACTTAACCTTAGGAGAATTTCCATACCTGCCGATTACCAACATGGCTTCTACTTTGCAACTTCACGACCTCATGAAGACTTCCTTATGAGCCAACACTGACTCTCCACTGACTAGCTCTATCTAGTCTACCTGTCTTCCACTGACGGTCCAACCAAGTCTGCGTAGAACACACCAAACATCATCGGCTTCAACTTGATGCACACCACTCCTTATGCAAGCTCAACATCTTCTAACCGGAAGATAAACCTGTTCATCGAGATCACACCATCTCACCACTACGTGAGATCCAACTGGCCACACCACTTCACCTCTACATGAAGTCTCTTCACCTCTACGTGAAGTCTCTCCATCTCTACTTGAAGCTTCAATAGGCCACAACTCTTCACCTCTACGTGAAGATCCACAATAACATCTCGAGAACCCAAACTAGCTTCATAAGAGTTGCATCACCAAATGGCTGCGTCTTTACGGCTGCCTACGTACCTTTGCCCAAAGGATCAAGCCAACCGTAGTTCATTAAAATGAGCTTCAACAAGCTCAAACAATGGTACCTCTATTTGCAGCAGCGAACCTGTCTGACTGAGTCATATGAACCTCTTCCAGACAATCATGGAGAACAACGGCCTTCAACTTCAGCTTGTCACGACCACAAGCTTGAGATTCATGCTTCTTTATCCACAAACGTGGCTTCACCTTAGTTCCAATGGCTGCAAATAACTCGACATCCTCAACAATGTCGTCAACCTGTTCAGCATCACCTTTGGTATCACGAACTCCACCCGGTGTCACCTCCGCTGAAGTATCCTTTGATGTCGAACCAACTGGAGATGATGGAGTAGCATCAACCTCCACCCGCTGCAATCCTTCCTTGGTCTCCGTCCTCTCCATCTGCTGAGAGACAGTGGACTTCAACACTGAAGTCTCTCCAAATGTGACATGCCTGCTCATCACGATCTTCTTGTCTTCGGGGTCCCACAACCTGTACCTGTTCCTTTTGACACCCAAGCAGACAAACCTCTTTGTCCGCGGATTCACCTTGCCATTCTTGGCGCTGAAGTAGGCCGGACTTCCAAACTCCCACAACACACCATGACCTTGAGCAGCTTCTCCAGACCAAACATTCAGTGGAGCTCTACCTCCAATTGCAATCGATCTGTTCATGAGATGGCTAGCATACTCAGTCGCCTCAGCCCAAAACGACCTGTCTAATCCTGCATTAGACAACAACCGCCGAACCTCCTCCAACAAGGAACGGACTACATCTTTAGCCAACTCATCTTTACCTGTTGTGAAGTGAGTTACAATCCCTGTGTTCTGGCCAAATTGTAGGAACTGGTACATGTCCTTTCCAACATTACCAATATGAAGCTCCTTTATCTTCCTACCTATCTGTCTCTCCATTCTTCCTCTCCACTTCATCAACACATCTAGGGCTTCTCCCCTTTGTCTCATCGGATATATCCAAAACTGCCTAGATGAACCATCAATAAACGAGACAAAGTACCTGTGACCTCCAAGTGATGCCGTCTTAGCAGATCCCCATACGCTCATGTGAACACAATCAAGAAGACCTTCATTGTGGTGAGTACTGGTGCTGAATCTCACCATCTTCTTGTCCAGAACGCTGTGTCAACCTTCCAACTTGCAGGTAGCAGCACCTTCCATTTCCTTCTTTGTAGGAGCTCGCAAAGACTTTTCTTCTTCCTGTCCGACCTTTCCCTGCCAAACTTCCGGGCCACCAACATCTGAAGAACTCGAAGTCTCCACCTGATTTGTAATCGTACTACCCTTCAAGTAGTAAAGATTTCCTCGGTGGACGCCCTTCATCACCACCATCGAGCCTTTGATCATCCTGAGATCGCCATCTCGAACAGATATCACCATGCCCGATGCTTCCAAAGTGCCAACTGAGATAAGATTCCTTTTTAGATGAGGTACATACCTCACCTCCTTCAACTCTCGAACTATCCCATCATCCATCTTGATGCGAACTGTACCCATCCCTTCTATATTACACGGATGGTCATCTCCCATGACCGTGTAACATCCATCCAGTTTCTCAAAGCTAGAAAACCAGGCCCTGTTCGGGCACACATGATAGGTGGCTCCGCTATCCAAGATCCACTCAGCACTATCTGAGTTACTAATAGTAGGTGTAGTAACCGAGAGAGAGAACACTGAAGAGTCATCATCCGATCCATCCGCCTGTGTGAGATTCGCCTCGGTCTTTGACTCCACCTTCTTATCTTTGGCCTTAGGGCATTCTGCTTTCCAGTGTCCTAATTCCTTGCACAAGGCACACTGATTCCTCTTCAGATTTCTGAAACCCGGCCTGGATTTCGATCTTCCTCTAATCTCCTTTCCCTTCCTTGATGAACCTCTGCCTCTTACTTCCAATGCCTCCGCCGATGATCCTGACTGAGAAGGATGCCTCTCCTTCTTCCTTGTCTCATAACTCATCAGTGCAGACGACACCTCATCATAATCCAAGCTCTGCCTTACATTAATGAAGGTCAGTGTGAATGTCTCGTACTCCTCTGCAGGAAGTGAATTCAGAAAGATGACCGCCTTATCTTCCTCATCTACCGTGACATCCACATTTAGCAGATCTGTAAGAAGCTTCGTATATCGGTTGATGTGCTCATTTACTGTGCTCCCCTTTTTCATCCGAAACTGATACAACTTACTCTTAAGCTGCAACCTGGACTCTACACTCTTCGTCAGGTACTTCTTTTCAAGGGTTTCCCACAGTTTCTTCGCTGACGTCTCATGTTTCACAAGGTATTTATGTCTTGTGACAAGTATGAACGTATCAAGCCACATGCCGATCTGTTCATCTTCGCCCAGTCTTCATCAGTGATAGTGTTCTTCTTCTTCGCCAATAGGAGAGTGTCTTCGAGGTTTGATGCATTCAGCGCATCCATAACCTCGCATCTCCACATACCAAAATTGTTAGTCTCATTAAACTTAACAACTTCAATCCTTGGGTGATTGTTCATTGCCTTAACAAATACAGTTTCTTCTGCCATTGAGATTTCCCTGATCCTCTATCTACGCAGAAGTAATCACCAACTTGAAATAGATCCCAACACAAATAAAAAACGGATTTTTTACCTGTCCCTTGAAACCCTAGATCGAGTTTCTCCCCGGATCTACTTCACCACCGATTCAACGAGCCCTCCTTGAGTCCTTCTGAGATCGACACACGATCTCCACGAACCCTGTTACCTCTGATCTGAGATCGACACACGATCTCCACCGAATCAGATCTCGAGCCCTTCGAATCCTCAGAAATCCCAAGTGCAACCCGGAAGCTCTGATACCACTTGTTGTGCGCGCGATCCAATCACAACAACCAAACAATAGAGAATCCCAAGATCTCCAGCACAAGAACAAACCCAAAACAATCACACGAAGAACCCACAAATCACAAAGACGAGATTTAACGAGGTTCGGCCTCAATGCCTACGTCCTCGGGGCAATCAACGGAGAGATTTCTATTAGGAAGATGATTACAATGGCTCTAAGTCTCTTTGAATGCAAGAGAACTTAGGGCATATACTTTTTCGCAGGTTCTCCAGAGATACAAAACCCTAGGATCAACATAGGCTTAAATACCTCATACAGCGGATCAGCAGATTTAACCCAGAACCCGACTGTCGGTCGACCGGGCCGGTCGACCGACTTCCTTATACCGGTCGACCGTGACGGTCGACCCAAGAAACCCGAGAGTTGGGTTTGTCAGTCAGGGTTTTCCGGTCGACCCAGAAAACCCGAGACTTGGGATCTGTCAGTCAGGCACCGTGGTCGACCGGGCCGGTCGACCGGGCCGGTCGACCGCTCCAGCCTCTGTGCATGTTATGCACGTCAGTCGACCGGACCGGTCGACCGACCCTGCCTGATTCTGCTGCTGCTGCTGTTTTCTGCTCCTGTTCACTTTGCCTTCCGTCGTCGACTTCCTTGGCGATCTCCTCGACGCGACCCATGGCAATCCAGCAATCTAGTCAGCTTCCTAGGTAATAATCTCTCTCTTTCCAACACATAACATTTATATTCTCAGAGCATAAAGCTGAACTTTTTGCTAGCTGAATCAGAAAGAGGTTTCTGTAACATTCTGGCAAATACATAGTTTTTGTTCTCCTGAAACTCTTTAGTTACTGCGAGGCGAAAAACTATATGTGATATCTACATTAACTTGCTGGTGCAACACTGGAGGGCTCAGGAGCAACTTCGGAAGTTGAGTGCCCGTGTGTTGCACGGCCGGTCTTCTCGCTTGATGACCACCTGCTCGCAGCTACCACGTCATCCTTAGCCATCAATCTCGAGAACTCTTCGTGATCGTATTCCATGCTGCTCTTCCCTCCAAACTCCATAGGTAGTACCTCTATATCAAAGGTCTTATGCATCAGTTCCAGGCTTTCTTTGTTCTTCGGGTAAACAAATTTCACCTTCTGAAAGGTTTTCGGGTCCAAGAAGTACTTGACGATCTGCACAGCCAAAGGACATCAAAGAAAACCGTTCAGAATATTCACTTCGGGACCATGGCATTCTTCAAGAGGGTGCGCGCGCGCGAGAGAGAGAGAGAGAATGAATGTTTCCAGTTCCTATCGTAATATCCATTAAACTATAAAATTGAAATTCGGATAAAGATGGGAGTTCTGTCAATTCCCATAATCTGACATCTGAAAGTGAGAAACTTTCGAAGGAAACATTACAATTTCAATATTTCATATTGATAGTCTCTAGTTTCTAGTTTACCTACAAATAGAAATGTCATCGAGGAAAAAGAAACTTACCTTCCAAAAGGTTTCAAAAATTCTTGGAGGATCGTATAGAAATGCAGCAGAAAGCCTCTCAGGATAATGACTTTGCAAAATGTTTATGGTTTCCCGAGCTGTCTTCACGGGGACAGACATGCTCAATGACCATCCACTAAAGTCTATCAACCAGACCATCTGCTCTTGCCCCTCGTGTAGATTGAGAATCGCATTCTCTATGAGATACACAAGATGGCGGAGTTGATTATCATGTGATGATGTATTCTGGAAACATAAATCACTGTCAAATTCTAGTTTTACACCCCCACAACTGTCAGCTTCCAAGAAAAAGAGACTGAAGTACAAACCTGTTTTCCAGGTCTCAGTACGAGAACTGCCCTTCCTTCCCGATCTTGAAAGTTTGCTCGGTACACTTTTCCAGTTTCACCTTCAATCGCAACCTCATGCTGAAGAACCAAAATTATCTCAGTAAGTAAACAATACGGTTTAATACTGTGGCCAACGCCAATGGAGATATTGAACTTACCCAGCGAATCTCCTCTGGCTTATAAATTGATCTCCACTTAAGCGTCTCTTCCAACATTTTCTTTGCCTTGTCAACATTCCAGTTGCGAGCTTCTAAATACCTCCTCAGGCATGCATCATCACAGAATTGCAAGCTACGGCCAGATAAGGGTCCAATTGCAGCTTTTAGCTCATTGGCCTGTTCGTAAAAACAATAAGTACACGCTCCAGTGATTCAGACAGGAATAGAATCCAGATCAAGATATGCTGCAAATTAGGCCCTAACAAAGAAATGTAAACACATTGAACTCACTGATCACATAAATACACTCACTAAACTATTTCAGACATTGGACCAGGAAAGATTTGGCAAAACGACCTTGTAATTAATGGAAGAGAAGGGTGTTATGATGTTAAGTGTGTGCAACAAATGAAATGGTTGTATCTATACAAAGAGCAGCTTTAATATGGCTGAACGCTCGAGTCATGAACAAAGTCATCAATGGATGGACCGCAATAAGACTCGCAGATACAACAGATATTGACTGGATGTAAAGCTCTGAAACTATTTACAGTTTGGTCGTAAAGCATATGGAACTGTATTTCGGGTAATCTAATTATACAATTTTGAGTTTTTGTTTTAAATTGGCATACCCAATCTATTGGATCTTTGAGAGAAAAGTCAAAAACATATGCCTCCATAAGATGAAAGATCACATGTATTGATAAAATCAGTTATGCGGTGATGTCCCACGTGCAGCCAGTTAAGCTTGTTAGCTGATGGTGTTAGGTCATTAGCTAAGCATTCAGATTGTGGACAGAAAAGTCAATATGGAATTATTTGTGCAAATTGTATACTGTGACAAATGAAATCGCATTGGTTATATCTCACAGCAATGCTTAATCAATATCAAACGCGGTCAAGTTAAATCAATCCGCTCACCAGATGAAGTTTTATGTGCGAAAACAAAGCAAGGCAACAAGAACCTAATTTAAAATAATGAATCTATACCTGTATGTCCAATATTATATGTGCCAAATAATAGAATAAATCATTTGATTACAATTTATATCTGCTTATCCAGAATATGCTACTTTACTAAGAATCATGCCTTTAACTGAATATTACACCAAAATTCGTCCTACATAGATCAGATTGTAAAACTACTGAGGAAAGTTGCCAGGAATTTCAGAAAGTGGAGGTTTTCAGTTCGGAGTGATGGTACTCTTAACTTTGCATGCATTTCTTTTTACTGGTGCATCATACTATGCCACTCACCAACAACACAATTAATAGGATAAATATATATAATATTAATATAATTAATAGATTAAAAGTACAATGTTCTTTATAATCTGTATGTAAGCAAAAGGAAGAACCAAGGAAAAAGGCATAGTTCTTCTAAAGTTGGATAAGACTCCATTAAGAGACCGCATCATACGCGCACGATAAAAGAGAGATAAAAAATCAGCCATACAGAAAGTATACCACAATATAGTGTGAGCTGCTTCTTAGTCGTTTGCCTTGATGCACAGGTTGAACATAATTAAGTAAATTTACTGTTGAAGATTCATGACAGGAGATGCCGGGTGGGGTGAATCTGTGAGTTCCATCTGTTTGTACACAAAATTTAGCAGTTTTTCTGATAATTTTCGGTCATTATGGACTACTGTAAATTCTCTGATCAAGACCACGTTGCATTAAGACGAGAGTCATAATTCTCTAATAAAGCTCGGGTATGAATGAAAACTTTTATCTTCGACTTAATGAATAAGTTGCGATCTGTTTCACTAGATAAATAAAGGCTTTGAATGGATTAATAATATCTTATCCTCCCACCTTACAATACCCTTTTAATTTACTTCCTTTTTCCTAGCCCAACCATTTCACCTCATGGTGTCATACTCTAGTAACAAAGAAAGCCAAATTTCAACAGACAATCATCACTGACAAATCTTAAATTCTCATTTTCTGATAATATAAGAAAACCTTGAAGAACACGCAACAAATTCTATTTTAAATTCTATAATGCAATCAGAACTTCATGCATTCAAGTCAAAATGATTGGATACAATTAGTTCTAGTTACCTTTGCTTCCTTTTGCACAGCCACATTCTCATGGACATCATGAGAGTCGTGCTTCCTCCGAAACATGATGACCGCTTTTCCAGTTCAGCCAAGTCCACCCTCTGATAGCAAATTATTTCATGTTTCACAGCAAAGAAGGAAAACTGATCAAAATAACTCAAAAAACTGAGAATGCATAGAAAAGATTCCGTTGGGACAAGTATGGGCAAAGGAAGCGTTTGACAATCGATCATGCAGTTTAGCTTTGTCATCAAAGCCAAAGTCCTATGTAGCTGATGAACGTAAGCATCTTCATTGTATTGTTGTCTAAACAAATTCATTATTTTGATGAATTTATGAATAACTCCTCAGCATTTAAGAACTCAAGGTTTTCAGATTGGAAATGGACGTGGCTGGAAGAATGATCAACGCTTATTGTTGCATCCTAAACATGGGATCATCAAACTCTATGTAGTGTTCAGGGCGAATCATAAAGCTTGTAAAATTTTCACATAAATTTGAACAGAAAGCCATGTCTACAGAAGAAACTGAATCAGTATCTCACCAAGAACAATTTCTATCAACAAAATGCACATCCACAATCAAATTTGCCACTTCAGGAAACACATATGAACTAGTGGCTCTCTCTGTCTCTCACATGTCTATGTCTATGAAAACAGTGGACTGATTTTTGCTAAATTTAGTAGGAATATGACGATTCCATAACTCTTGAATCATATAATTACCAATAAAAAATATTGAAATGAAAAAAACAGAGAACTGGGTCCTAAGGCACACATCCATATTCAGTTAGAGATAAAAGTAAAACAACTATATTAAAAATTAATTAATCAATTGAATCCATAAAAAGCTCTTAACTTCTTCCTGATCAAAAGGGCATCCACGAAAACCCATCAACAAATCAAAAAGATGGCCTTTTCTTCCAAAATTTCCAAACCCACATCAGATTCAACCATCGAGACAGCAAACAGAGTTCATTAAACCATTCAAGTCTCTAATGAACAAAGACCCAAAAGAGTCATAGAGAGAAAGAGCGGCACCTGTGATCAGCCCAGAACCCACAGAGAGAAGAGAGAGAGAGGGTTGTGTTGTATTGTGCAGTGTAGAGACTCTAAATGACTCGTACAAAAAACGGAAGGTGGAGTTCTGCTACTTTTTTCAGGGAGTAACGCATTAATTTATTATTAATTAACGGAGGAGCAAAAGAGAGAGAAGAGAGAAAAACTTACAAAAAGAAAAGGCGAAATAGCTATTTTTACAAGTTGCATTTTCTAATAAGATTAGGTTTGATTCTACCCTCATCACTCTTTTTTTTCCAGCTAAAAAATCACTACTCAACTAGATTTGAACTAATGTTTACTGCAGAGTAAGTTTAGATTCTAATCGGCAATCACGTTTATCAAAATTAAATACAACTAAATATAAGACGGGATTCAAATCGGTGAGGTGTGAGTGAGGGGAGTGCTTAACGAACTCAGGACTGAGCATGTGTCCATTGCTCATTGCAACTAATACATCTAAATCACAGACTTTTTGCTCATTGCAAAGAAATTTTACCGCTGTTTTGATTGAGGAAATCACGAATTATTGGGTATAATGATCCAAAATCCATAGGTAACTTTAGGAAATGGGAGCAATCACAATTATCTTATTTATCTTCTAAATCTTCTAAATCTTGTTAATAATTTCATGACAGTCATTGAATCCAAACAACAAATCACCAAAATTGTAGAAATGCAAGCAATTGGTTGAACCTAGCTTTGGTACAGTAGAGAGGAGCCATCATGATTACGTCCAAAGCAGTGGTTGAGATGAGACAATTAAAAATTGTTGTGATTCATATTCATCTAAAATATTTTGTATAAAAATTGGAAGGAGACTTATATTAATTTGATTCTATGTCCAGAAGAGTGCCAACTAAATCTATTTCTAGTGATTTTTGCAATTTGCGAGCTAGTTATTTATTTATTTATTTTTAGTACTTTTTTAGAACTATCTATCATTGTCCTTTGTGAAAATGATTTTAGGCCGTGTTTGGATTCATGAAAGTGGGAGAAAAGTGGGAAGTGAAAAAACTCATTTCTCACTTTTTTGATTTGTTTTGAACAGAAAATGACAAATGAGAAAATCTCTTTTTCTTTTTCTTTTTTCTTTTTCTCTTTTACACCTCCTTTTTACATTATTATTTTCTCACTTTCAAGTGTTACAGTTAATTCGTGGTCATGTAAATCCATGTGTATTAAGTTGCAACTTAAAGTAATTAATTTCGATATCATGTAAATTCCATTAGCAGTCCAATTACAAATCAAAAATATTATTTTAGAATTAACATTTAATTTAGTATTATTTTGTAGTCAACTTTGTGATCAACATTTTCACTTTCACTTTCATATTACTAACCAAACATCGAAAAATATAATATACTTTTTTACTTGCACTTTTATATTACAGTGAAACATCGAAAATGAGAATTACAAAAATCTCAAATTTTCACTACAGTCTCACATTTTCTATGCTCATTTCTCACTTACATTTTCCTTTCACTTTCATCGCACCAAACAGGCAAATACTTCATTGATAGGTACTGAAAGCTAAATATTGTTCAACATAATTTTTTTTAATTTTCATTTATCTATATATTATTTTTATTTATTTTTAATCTGACTGAATATCTTTAATTTATAAAAGAACAGTACAAGCACAAAATATTAAACGAAGAACTATTTCAAATAAAACTACGGCTCCTTAATAAGTAACAGTTCAGATGAAAAAAGAAAAATTAGTAGAAACAATTCTCAAAGATGATGGGCCTGCTTGTTTCGCTGCAAGGCATCGCAAGTCGTAAGTCGTAAAATAAGAATGGAAAAAAAAACTGTAGCAAGGAAAGTATATTGTGTTTACGGTGTTCAGTTGGTAAAATAAAGATGTGAATGAGAAAGTATATTGTGTTTTACGGTGTTTGGTTGGTAATGTAAAAGGGTAAGTGAAAAAGTTGACCACAAAATTAACTATAGCAGTAATTTAAATATTATAAATATCATTAAATTAAATCTACTATTGAAAATTAAATTGTATTAATAAATTTGAGATAAATATTAATAATTTTAATATCTTATTTATAACAGTAATATTAATAAAATATTAGTATAATTAGTAAAATATTACTAAAATATTAATTAAATAAAAATTATAATTTTAAGAAAATAGAAAGAACATTAATAAAATTTTAAGAATACTAATCAAACATAAATATTAAAATTTTGAGAAAAATAATAAAAATATATTTATAATATTATAATACTATTAAATATTGGAATAATATTGGAATAATATTATTGTAATATTATAATATTATAAAATTATTGGAATACTATTATTATAAAATTATAAAAAACTATTAAAAATTATTATAATATTAAATATTGGAATAATATTATTGTAATATTATAAAAAATAAAATTAACAAAGTAAAATATAATTATAAATTTAATAATAAATTATTATTATAATACTATTATAATAAATTATTATTACAATATTAAAATAATAAAAATATTAATAATAAAAATATATATTATAATATTAATAAAGTAATTATTTATATTAAGAAATAAATAAATTAAATATATAATAATTTTATATTAAAGCAAATTATTGTTATATTAATAAATATTAAATCTGATAAAATATTAAGTAAATTGGTATAAGTATTAATAAAATAATAAAGTATTTGTATGCGCCGGAAAAAAGAGAGGGAGAGATGCTGTAAAAATTCCTTGAATCAGATGAAAAATTACAACAAAAACAACTTTTCCTTCCAGTTACAAGGGAGGGAGGATGTTGAGTCTTGAATCCCCCCTTTGTTTAATGCTGGGTTCTTCGTGTGGCGGTGGAGAGTGAATCTTGTTCTCCGTTGACCGGATGACCGTCGGGATCGTCAGGGATCTTCTCTTCGGCTGGTAGAAAGAGTAGCACAGCTCTTGTCTACCAAAACTCTCAAAGAGAAGGTAGGCAAAGAGTAGCTTGTACGCAGCAAGTTTGACTAAGAGTTGAGCTCTCTCCTGTCTCTGTCTTGTCGTCTGATTGCCTTCTGCCTTCTAATTTTCTTCTGATCTCCAATTGCCAATCGCTCAAATGCCAATCGCCCGGACCTCATAGCAAACGAGGCTATTTATAGAGGTCCTAGGGGGTGAACGTGCCCCCTAAAAATGCTCCACGATGAGGGGCCAACTTCCCCGCTACATGGGCGGTGACTGGCCCCACGATCAGGGCGGTTATAACTGGGGCGTGGGTGCGAATCTCTCGCGTCTTGGTGCTGAGACGCGGGTGTCGAGCCTACGCGCCTTGATGTTGAGACGCGGGTGTCGAGCCCACGCGCCTTGATGCTGAGAGGCGGGTGTCGAGCCCACGCGCCTTGATGCTGAGACGCAGGTGTCGAGCCCACGCGCCTTGATGGTGAGACGCAGATGGCCATTATTAGCCCTGCGTCTAGAACTTGAAACTCTGCTTTTTAATGGCTTGTCTTTTTTAGACAGCCTACAGAACCCCCTCCAAAGTTTTCGATATTCCGCAGTTAACTGGGACGGATTTCGAAATACTTTGGACTCTAACTGAATTCACCTCTATGACGGGACTGTTAATGCTCCGGGTTTGATCTTATCTGGAGTTGGTCTTCGTGAGTGTACTGTTGAACTCTTTGAGGCCACCAGAGTTGATCGTATTGAGTGTCTAGATACACAGTCTATACCTCCCCGATTGCTTTTAGTCTGTCATGGGGGTGCTTTAAGCCAGGAGTGGTTGGTCGTCTGCTTGTGCCAGTGTACTGTTGAACTGATTTGCAGAAGCAGGAGGCCGAATGCTGATCCTTTTTGAAAAGCAGAGATGGTACTGCTTTAAAGACGCGACTTTCATGGGGTGCGTCTTTTGGCAAATGAAAAACGCGACTGATCTTCCATAAAGCAGACGCGATGTTCAGCCGGGCTGGAAAGACGCGAACTTCTTAGAGAGACGCGACTTTTTGAATGCATTTATGGCGGTGATGACGGGGCATGTCCATCGAAGAGACGCGACCGTCGGGTGCGAATCTGTGCCATGTCATGATTGCACTGCCAGTTGGCCTGGGGAATCGACGGGATTTCACCTTTTGGCGCGCAGATTTCCCGGTTCATTAAATGATCTGTTCCACGTGTCAAGCGATGACTCGCTGCAGAGTCATGGCGCATGATCTTCGCGAATCATCAAAATGATTTCTTCCACGCGTCAAGCGATGACTCGCTGCAGAACTAATCGAGCCACGCGCCGCGTATCTTCGCGAATCCTTGTGCCTATAAATGGCAACTTCAGACATCGTGCACGTGGAATTAGATGCGGCTTCAAGGAGTGAGTGCAACCTCTGAGAGAGAGAGGGACTTCTTTGTACTCCTTAATTGTAACACTCAATCTTATTGTATAAGAGAGCGTTTTAACTGTAACACTCAATCATGTTGTATTAAGAGAGAGTTTTTACTGTAACACTCAATCTTATTGTATAAGAGAGCATTTTGTATCACTTTCATATGCCTGGAAATAAATAAAAGTGACACTGACACTTCTTTTTACCTCTTTCATTGTCTTGAACTTTTTGTCTTCAGTTAGACTCATAGAAGCAGAAAATCTTTGACTTTGTCAAAATTATGATGATAATCTTAATAAGTCAAATTTTGTAGGGAAAGATCCTATTTCAGGAACTTTCACAATACTGTCAGAGGTGTAATATTAACTTGACAGAAAGAATTTTTGGTGGACCTGCCACTTTATAAGAGAAAGTGACAAGTAGAATTGGTACCCCTAGGGAGGGTGAACTTTTATCAAGTGTTTGGGATTAACTTGATTGAGCTCAGCTGGGATTTGATGGAAACACTGTTGATGGTGTATTATTAACCTAACAATGTTTTTAGGTAGACTTGTTATTCTGTTGAAGAGAATAACAAGTGAGACTAGACTCGTGGGGAATCTAGGAAAGTTTGTTACCGTTAGAGGTTTGATATTAACTTAACGGGTTGAAAGTGGTCTTGTCAGAAGTGTAATGTTAACTTGACAAGGATGTGAGTCAGAGGTGTGATATTAACTTAACTCAGAAGTGTCACTGTCATAGGTGTAATGTTTAACTTGACAGTGAGGGTAATACTAGAGGTGTAATGTTGAACTTGACATTGGTCATCTCGGCTTGTATAAGGAAGTCCGAGAGAAAGTCATGGCTATAGGTGTATTGTTTAACTTAGCAATGACTCGATGCTAGAGGTGTAATGTTAACTTAGCATCATCCATTTCAGCTTCGATATGAAAGTCTGAAGAAAAGTGACTGTCAGAGGTGTAATATTAAACCTGACAGAAACCTGATTACTGTTTAGAGGTGTGGTGTTAAACTTTAACAGTAATTTGTCAGAGGTGTAGTATTAACTTGACAAAGATTGACTTATGATAAGAGCAATTTGAGGACCTGTCATTCTATTGGTGAGAATTGACAAGTGAAAATTTGAAGTGCCAGAGGTATAGTGTTAACTTGGCAAATTTGAAAGTTTGATACTCCGTGTAGAGTTGACAAACAAAATTTGTACTCGACAAGGAATATTAAAAAGTTTCCATTACCAGAGGTATAGTGTTACTTGGTAAAGATTGTATTTGGTAGACCTACCATTCTGTGGATGAGAATTGGTAAGGGATTTGGAGGGGAGAGTGGAATCAAGTCCACTTAGGATTTTTAGCAAACCCTCAGCTATTAACGGGTTTGAGGTGCCTTTACCAACTACCGTTTGAGTTGGGCTAGCCATGCTATTCCCTCAGCATGATGAGTTGTCGAAGACTTATGTTAGGCTTAGAAGCCAACATTTTCCTCTATCCTTAGCCGTCGGAGGCGTCGGATCAAATGGGAATGTGTCCCTTAGGATTTTTAGCAAATCCTCAGCTATCAACGGGTTTGAGGTGCCTTTACCAACTACCGTTTGAGTTGGGCTAGCCATGCTATTCCCCTCAGCATGATGAGTTGTCGAAGACTTATGTTGGGCTTGGAAGCCAACATTTTCCTCTATCCTTAGCCGTCGGAGGCGTCGGATCTTAATGAAGAAGCTCTTCTTGTTTTGATCAGAGGTGTATTTTTAACTTGATCAGAGGAGTACTATTAAGGATAGTACTTCTTCAAGAATCTGCCATTGATCGGCATCATGAGTGTATCGCCATTTGAAGTTATGAGGCGATACGATCCATTTGAGTAGACTGACTCTACTACGAATGGTCCTCCCATTTGGGTTGGAATTTTCCTTTTGTCTTGTGCGTCATCACCATGGGTCTTCTGACGGCTAAGAAAAGATCGCCTTTCTTGAAAGTTCGCATTTTAACTTTCTTGTTGAAGGCTCTGGTAATACGAGCTTGGTAGAGCTCGATTTGTTGTTGGGCCTGCAGACGTTTATCATCTAAGGCTTCCAATTCTTGGAGTCGCTGTCGATGCTTCTCCTCGGTTGTCATCTCCGCTCGCAAGGCGACGCGTAGAGATGGAATTTGGATTTCCAGTGGGAGCACGGCTTCGCATCCGTATACCAAAGAAAACGGCGTGGCTTTAGTTGGGGTTCGCACAGTTGTGCGATAGGCCCATAAGCATTCACCCAGTTTGTCGTCCCAGTCTCGTTGACTTTTCGAGACGAACTTCTTGAGAAGCTGCCAATAGTCTTGTTGAAAGCTTCCGCGAGGCCGTTAGCAGCAGGATAGTATGCCGTTGAGGACACACTCTGGATTCTGAACTTAGCGCAGAATCTCTGGAAAGCCTGGCTGATGAACTGGGGTCCATTGTCATGGACAATTCGCCGAGGTACACCAAAACGGTAAATAACGTGATTGTTTCACGAACTTGATCACGTTAGACGATTTTACCTCCTTAAGAGGAACAGCTTCGGCCCATTTAGAGAAATAATCGGTTATTGCCAGAATAAACCGATGTCCTTTTGATGACGGTGGGCTGATAGGTCCGACCACGTCCATACCCCACATTTCAAATGGCCAGGTAGAGGCCGTAGAGTGAAGGTACCCTAGTGCTTGATGGATGAAATCGCCGTGCACTTAGCAGGCGTGACATCTTGGCATAAGTGATGGCATCGGCAATCATCTTGGGCCAGTAGTAACCCAATCTTTGGAGTCGATGTGCCAATTTTGGGCCGGGTTGGTGGGCTCCACACATGCCGCCGTGGGCTTCTTTCAATACCTCTTGAGCCTCCTTTGGTGAGAGGCACCGGAGCAAGACCCCGTCATGCGATCGACGATACAATGTTCGTGTAATCGCATTGTAGTAAAATTTAGGGGCTTTCCTTCGAATGGCAGCCGCTTCCTTGGCGTCTTCAGGCAGGATGCCATACAAGACATAGTCGATATAGGGGAATCACCAGTCTTTAAGCTCTGGCCCGGTTGACAATTCCAGTGCTTCTTTGCCTTGACAATCTCCCTTTGACTCCTGATAGCCCTCGAGAGCATTTCTCGGGACAATACAGGTCGTGGCTGTAGACGAATATCTTCTCCATTGCTCCAGCTGGAAGAGCTAAGGAGGCCGCGAGGGATGCGAGTGCATCCGCGTGCGCATTTTGCCTGCGCGGTACATGGTCGATATAGAGCTTGTAAAACCCCTCGCCATGCGGATAGTTGCGTTGTGGTAGGGTACTAGGTCCTCATGTCTGACTTCGTACTCCCCGCGAACTTGGCTGACGATGAGTTTAGAGTCGCCGTATGCCTCGAGATTTTTAACGCCAATCTCATTGGCGAATTGCATCTCAATCAAAAGAGCGTTGTACTCCGCCACATTGTTGGAACAAGGCTCAATTAATGAGACAGCTCGGGGAATCACATAATTTTGTGGGGAGACGAGTACTACTCCTACCCCTGCCACTATGTGTCCCTTTGGGCTTGTTCTGGATGCACCGTCGAAGAAAAGTTGCCATACTTGACTTTCGAACGATGTCTGAGTCAGGCAGACTTTAGCAACTTCATCTGGGAGATCCTCGTAGACTTTAGCTGCCCTCGGATCTGGGTGCTCAGCTAGGAAATCCGCCACTGCTTGTCCCTTAATGGCCTTTTGTGGTAAAAAGTGCATCTCATATTGGGAGAGCAATATGGCCCATTTGCCAGCCGGCCGTTTAATGATGAAGGCTTAGTCATAAGTAACCTCAGGGGGTTTACTTTTGATATGACGTTTATAGTTTGGCCTACCAGATAGTGCCGCATTTTCTGAATAGCGAACACTAATGCCAAACATTCCTTCTCGATCGGCTTATACGATGTTCGGCTCCGATCATTGTTCTACTCAGATAGTAGATTGCTTGCTCACGTCCGTGATCATCATTGAGCTAGTAGAGCTCCCAAAGAATGATCCATTGCCCGGACGTATACCAGGAAAGGCTTTCGGATACCGGAGCTGCAAGGACTGGTGGTGAGTGAGGTATTGCTTGATTTTCTCGAACGCTTGTTGGCAAGCGCCATCCCAAATGAATGAGACACCCTTCTTCATTAACTTAGCGAAGGGTTGGCATCTTCCGGAGAGGTTTGAGATAAACCTGCGGATGTACGCCAATCGTCCCTGCAATCCCCTGAGTTTTTTGAGATTTCTCGGGGGTTGCATCTCCTGGATAGCGCGAACCTTTTCGGGTCCAAGTGAATTCCGGTGGATGTTACAACAAATCCTAAGAATTTGCCACTGGCCACCCCCAGGAAGGACTTTGTGGGATTCATCTTCAATTGATGAGCCCGCATAATGTCGAAGATCGCCTTCAGGTCCGCTATGTGATCACCTTTAGTGCGGCTTTTTACCGCGATGTCATCAACATAACATTCCACCGTTTTGCGCATTTGCTGATGGAAAATGGCGTTCATGGTCCTTTGGTATGTTGCCCCTGCATTTTTCAGTCCGAAGGGCATGACGGTGTAGCAATATACCCCTAGAGGTGTCCTGAAGGAGGTATGCTTTTCGTCATCAGGATACATTTTGATTTGATTGTATCCTGAGAATCCGTCCATGAAGGACATTCGTTCGAACCCACAAGTATTGTCAATCATGACATCTGTGATCGGCAATGGGAATTCGTCCTTGGGGCAGGCCTCGTTTAGATCGCGGAAGTCGATGCAGATCCGGATCTTCCCGTTATTCTTGGCGACGGGGACGATGTTGGCTACCCAGTCTGGATGTTGTTCTTCCCTGATGAAGCCAGAATCAATAAGTTCTCTGACTTCTGATTGAATTGCCTCCATTATTTCTGGACGAAACCGTCGCTGCTGTTGTTTGACAGGCTTTACATCCGGATTGATGTTGAGGCAGTGCATAGCCACCTGAGGATCGAGTCCTGGCATGTCCTCATAATTCCAGGCGAAGACGTCTATATACTCTTGTACAAGAGATATTAGATCCTTTCTCTCCGAAGGTGACAGGCCGTCACTTATGAAGATGGGCTTAGGGTTAGCCTCATCTCCTAGGTTGATCTGAACAACCTCGTCTTCTGTGGGTGGCTCGCGCTGTTCAAAGCGAGTGTCCCAAAGAGCATTTAAATGTTTGATCCAAGGATCTGTATCAGATTGGATCATTTCTTCATCTCCGTCTTCCAGGTGGCTTGTTGAAACCATGTTCACTGAAAGTTCTCTGAAGATGTTGCCGACACTGACATCTAACTCCCAAGATGATGTGTCTGAAGAGTAATCGTTGCTCGACGATTCTTGAGAATCGGAGGCTGATGGGACCGGAGTTGATACATAGCCCAACCCCCGGCGCGTCCGATGATAATAATCGGGGGCCTTCCCTTTCGGCACAAAGGATCGAAGTAGCGTTCTCCTTCCTTTGCCGAAGTTCAACCCGGGTCTGTTGGTTAGATCGTACCCCATGCACTTCATCATTTTGAGCGCTTTTGGTTCATAATGGCTGAGCTGAGGGGATTCCTCCTCACTTTCCGAGTCTTCGGGGGGCATTGGCTCAGACGAGATTCGCCCAAAAGAATTGGTTTTTGGCCTTTTCGTCTGGCTGGAACCATAAATATAGATTCTTGCGCATTACCATTATCTTGGTATGTCTCGAAGGACGACTTCACTAGTACATGCAACGATGTCAAAGCATCTACTGCCGATCAGCGGAGGTATTATCAACATCGGCTTATTAATGCCCGTTACAGGTGGATCCAGCTCCCACACGCACTCATTTTCCTCGGGCTCGGTGTCAGCTTCGTTACCAGAGTCTGGCTCCTCTGGTTGCGGGGTTTTATTTGTCTCCACAGGATCCTAGTACAACAAAGAGTCGGTGAAATAATTCTCGACCCCTTTGAACGGATACCTTTCGGCAATCAACGTCTGCACCTTTCCACTCCCGTCAATGTATTTCATGACTTGGTGGAGAGTGGAGGGAACGATGGAGTTGCGGTGAATCCACGGTCGTCCCAGCAATAGATTGTAGGAAGTGTCGGCGTCGATGATGTAACATGCCACTTCCGACTTGAGGCTTCCAATCTGACATCTGAGCTTGATTTTCCCCATCGGACGGGTCTTTTTGGCATTGAACCCATAGATAGTTGTCTGAGTAGGGCTCAAACGATGAGTAGGAATGCCCAGATGTTGCATGACCCGGCGAGGCATGATGCTCAACGCGGACCCTGGGTCTACCTGAATGCGGTTCACCTCAGACGATCCAATATACCCTGTGAAATACAGGGGTCGATCATGCTTCCCTTTAACCTGCATATCATCTGCTGTGAAGGTAATGTAGGGAGCATTTGGGGAGGTGTGGAGGCAATCCTCTACATCTTCCTCCTTCGGCACCTGGGTCATGAAGGCCTCGGCATTTGCCAGAGCTTCTTGTAGAGCTTCTCTGGTTGACTTTGATAGTCTGAGAAGTTCATACAAGGTAATGCGTGCCGGGATGTTGGCCAATTGAGCCAAGACATCAAAGCGATAAGGCGCTGTGGATCCTTCCGTTATACCCTTTGGAAGAATTCGAGAGAACCGATTTTCTTTCTGTTTCTCCACAGGTGGCTTTGTGGAGGGCCTGATTGGCTCTGCCGTTGGTTGTGGAGGGGCTACTGTCGTCTCGCCTTACTGTTTCAAGTACGCCTGTCCTGAACGGGTTCCCGCCATCGGTTGTTGGGCTCTGCGGCCAAGACTATTGTTTCCTCCTCGGAGTCGGTTAACGAGGGAACATCAGTCTCGGCTTCTCGAGAGGAGGCACCCACCACATTGCAGGATGAGGCCTTTGCCTTGCCTTTGGATTTCCTGTTGGTCACTGTAGTCCATTACTGTTCATTGACAAGGTCAGGGTGGACCCACATGATTTCCCCTTGAGGTGTAGGGACGGGGTACCAAGCCTTTCGCTTGCTGCTGGTGAGGGTCTGTGTTGACCACTCTCAGCTCTCCTCTTGGAATAGGGGCCACCCCCGCAGGCGTAGGGGGTTGTCTTCCAAACTGGAGAACGGACGTCACATTAGCCGTCACCTTCTTCTGCTCTGGTCGGAGTTTCAACACCTCCGCGTCAATCAGAGCTTGAAGGATGTCCTTGAAGACATAGCAGCTTTTGGTAGGGTGCCCCAGCATCCTGTGGTACAAGCAATAGGTGGGATTGTCGGTCTTGCCGACTTCCTCGGGGCGCCGAGCTTCAGGGAGCTTCAGTCGGTTGCTCTTGTTGAGTAGTTTAAAGAGTGAATCGACATGTTCCTCCTTGAAGGAATATTGCTTGTTGGCGCGAGGCTGACTTGAAGAGCCACTCGCCTTACCTGATTGAGGTTTGGTGGGAGATTTAGTCTCCGTTGCCAAATATCCTTCCGCTTTGTTTGGAGGGATGTGTCCGGCGCACGCCGTGTCGACCTTTCGGCCTAGGCTTACCTTCCTCCGCTCTGACGCGGGCGACAATCTCCTCAGCCTGTTCACCTTGTTGGACTAATTGCTTCCAGGTGGGGCTTTCAGCAACTCCTATTTGAGTAAGGAGTTGTTGACACGGAGAGGGTTGGCTGGTGTAACGCTTCCTGGAATCAGATGGAAAAGATTACAGCGGCTTAATCTTCCGGTTACAAGGGAGGGGGAATATTGAATCTTGAATTCCCCCTTTGTTTAGTGCTGGGTTCTTCGTGTGGCGGTGGAGAGTGAATCTTGTTCTCCGTTGACCGGATGACTGTTCGGACCGTCGGGGATCTTCTCTTCGGTCGGTAGAGGGAGTAACTCAGCTCCGTCTACCAAAACTCTAGAGGAGGAGGTAGGCGAAGAGCGGCTAGTACTCAGTAAGCTCGCTGAAGGGTTTTCTCTCTCTCTCTGTCGTTGATCTCTCCTTTGATTGTCGTCTTTTTTCCTTCTCGTCGTCAATTGTCCTCCTCTCCTTCAATAGTGACGGGACTATTTATAGGGTTTTTAGGGGGTGATCGTGCCCCCTAAAAGTGCTCCACGATGAGGGCCAACTTCCCCGCTATATGGGCGGCGGATGGCGCCATAATCGGGGTAGTTGCAACCGAGACGTGGGTGTCGATCCGACGCGTCTTGATGCTGAGGCGCGGGCTTCGGGCTGACGCGCCTTGATGCTGAGACGCGGGCTATCTCTCGCGTCTTGATTGTCATATTAGCCTTGCGCCTGGATCTTGGATCCCTGTGTTTGGTGGCTTGTCTTGGTGATTTTTAGACAGCCTACAGAACCCCCTCCAAAGTTTTTGACATTCCGCAGTTAACTGGGACGGATTTCGAAATACTTTGGACTCTAGCTGAGTTCGCCTTCATGACTAGACTGTTGATGCTTCGGGTTTGATCTTATCTGGAGTTTCGTGAGTGTACTGTTGAACTCTTTGAAGCTCCCAGAGTTGATCATGTTGAGTGTTTAGATGCACAGTCTAAACCTCTCCGATTGCTTTTAGTCTGTCATTGGCGCGCTTTAAGCCAGGAGTGGTTGGTCGTCTGCTTGCGTCAGTGTACTGTTGAACTGATTTTGCAGAAGCAGGAGGCCAAACGCAGGTCTTTTTCAAAAAGCAGAGATGGTACTGCTGTAAAGGCGCGATTTCTGTAATCGTGCGTCCTTTGGCACTGGAGACGCGACTGATTTTCAGAAGGTAGACGCGATATTTGGCCAGACTGAAAGGACGCGAATTCTTAGAGAGACGCGGACCTTCCAAATGCATTCATGGAGAGGCTGACGTGGCATGTCCATCGAGGAGGTGCGTTCTTTGGGCGCGAATTCTGTGCCATGTCATGATTACGCCGCCAGCTGGCCTAGGGAACCGGCGAAATTTCGCCTTTTGGCGCGCGGATTTCCTGGTTCATTAAATGAACTGCTCCACGTGTCGACTGCTGACTCGTGGCGGGGTTGCGACGCATGATCTTCTCCGTTCAGAAACGATTTGGTTACACGCGTCAAGCGGTGACTCGCTGCAGCGTCTACCGGGCCACGCGCCGCGTATCTTCGCGAATCCCTGTGCCTATAAAAGGCAACAGTTGGAGAGATGCATCTTCTTCTCCGAACGCACTCGCTGAAAAAAGAATTTCCTTCTCTGTTCATCTTCGAACTTGTTCATCTCCTTGCTCGGATTTCTGAACATCAATGGCACCCAAGGCTAAGCCAACTGCATCGTCCTCAAAGGCGACCGTCGCGAGGCCCAGAGGGGCGGCTCCTCCTCTGCACAGGGCGTCGTTCTCCCAGGTCTCCAAGGTAAAGGCCTCTTAGGCGGAAGTTTCACCATTTAAAGAAAGTTCAAAGAACTTTTAAGAACCCTTAACACGTGATTTTCAGATCGTGTTTGATTCCCAGACGCAGTCTTTGGGATGATAACCTAGGCGCGGGTTTGGACCTCGCGCCGCTTGAGTCCTGTGCTTCAGATTCTTCACTTAGAATATTTTCTATTTGTGAAGGGTTCAGACGCGGACTTAGTTTACAGAACGCGGATTTGATCCTTGCGTTCTGTTTCATCAGCTGCTGATTTTGATGAATCTGGCACCCGAGCCAAGTACTTCGACGTCTGGGGATGTGAAAGGAAGGGGGTTACCCTCCTTAACTTCTGGCGATTATGGTAGTGGAAAGGTTAAGGTGGATAACTCCCTTTTTTTCGCACCCCAGAAGTGACATCAAGGAGAATGTGTGGAGACGCCGATCCCATAGGTCTGGACGCGGATTTGATAATTCCTGCGTCCAGTGCCTCTTCTGCGTGGATGCGCAGGTCTGGACGCGGATTATAATAATTCCTGCGTCCAGTGTCTCTTCTGCGTTCGGATTATGAACACTTAGCTTTTTTTTTTTTTTTTTTTTTTTTTTTTGATAGAGTATCTAACTAAGTGTCCTTTCTTTTTGCAGCGCCACGCCCTGCTACTTCACTCGCCAAGAAGTGCCACTTTGGTCATGTAGGTGGTGCTGACCGGGATTTGATTTTTGTATTGCAAAGGACTGTTCCTGTGACTGCTGACAAATCACCGGATCGCAGAGAGAGGCTCTCAAATGTTGACATGAGGACTCTTCGGGTGCTCATGACTGATGCAGCATTTGCAACGGATGCTGGTATCAACTGGAGAAGCCTGCCTTCTTCTTCGGAGATCGTATCCACGATGGCGGCCATCGCGTATATGACGGGACTTACAAATGGCTCCGCCAGATAAGGGTGGAAGATTCTTTCTTCCAGACATGGAGAGGATGTTCCCGCTGTCCTACTTCCAGCATATGTCCGTCCCTCGGAAGATGGAATGGGACCTTGCTCGATATGTTCCCGAGGTCACTCTCGGTGATTTGGGCTCCACAAAGTATACCGTCATGATAGCCATGACAGGTCAGTTATCGGCCTTTTCCTGGGTCGCGCAGGACTGAGGTTCCAGCCGGGGAGATACCACAACTTGGCACTACCTTCCTCAACGCCTTCATGGAGGCGGAGGGTGACTACCCAGGTGGGTTCCGTGCGCCGGGGTGGGTCCGTTCCACGGAGAAACTATTGGTGGGGCAGGATGGTCGGCTTTGTCCTTACCGAGCTCGGGGATGCTAAAGCGCGTGGGGCTGTACTCGGCAGTCAGGGCCGTGCAGTGGGGATCCCTCAAAGCTCTCAGAAAATTCTTCGGGATTCTAGAGCGTTATAATCCTTCGACGGGGACGTTCTTCACTCCGGTCGGAGAGATGGGCCTTGCTCTGCACGAGCTGCACGAGGTCTCGGGGCTGTCGACGGGGGATATTCCCTATGAGGAATATGTCCCGACCGCTGTGGAGCTTCGCTATGTGAAGGAGGAGTTTCCCCTCATATATGAGACCTACTGGGAAGTGCTATGTCACTTCCACATTTGCGGCCAGATAACCAAATGGCGGTCGCAGGGAGTCAAGCAACTATCTTGGGCCAGTACTTGTTCAATAATGTCAACACCAAAGACCATCGGATAACCCGATTGGATCCCAGCTCTGACAGGGAGATCGAAGACAGGATCGACCAGGCTCTGAACAGCTTCTACACCACGGAGTCGAACGAGGACGGTTTTGACCCTGACTTGTTTTTGAAAGCTTTCACCATCAGGCCCGGACTCCTATCTCCGATCGGGCGCTGTTGGCGGGCTTTCTGATGCTGTGGCTGAAGCGCTCTGTGTGGTGCCCACGGTGCCGCATGAAGTCATTGTTGCTGATGTGGTGTACCCGGCGGTGCTCCTGGCTCATGGGAACCCCATAGCCCTTCTCCCGGCCGTGGCGGCTGGTATTCAGAGCGGGCTGCAGGCGCTCACTAAGAGTTTCTGTGAGCCACCAAAAACTGCAGACTCCGAGGGAAAGCCGTATGTTGACTCAGAGGGGAGTCCGACGGTGAAGCGTCCTAAACCCTCGTGTCGAGCTGCCTTACACGTACCTTATTGCTTGGTACGTGATGCATTGCCCTTCTTTGATGACGGCAGCGCGTTGGAGGGAGAATTCTGTCCCTTTCGTACAGCGGTTGGAGGGTTCAAAATGGCGTGATCCTTACATATATTACGTTCGGAAGTGCCTTTCAGACCCTGCCAACTACCAGCTCAATCGCGGCCTCCTCCAGATCCCTGATGCATCTTTCGGGGATCTACTTGTTGATTCCGTTGGCCCAGATGACTTCACGAGGTTATCCGCGGGGGCCTTCTGGTGGTTGCTAAATATCCAGCCCGGATATGTGCTTTTCCGGCAGGGGACGTCATGTACCATTGAGCCGTACATGCCGAGTCGCTTCGCTCGACAGTTCGGCTATGATCAGCTCTATGTCGGGAACCCCAATGCTAGGCTTGCCTTCGAAGGGAACCTGTTCGAGGGTGCTCGGGCCTGGTACTATAGTGTGGCTGGAGGGACGGGAGTATCTTTCCGTCTACCTCTCGAGGGGCCCAAGTGCCGTACGAGTTTCAGCTTCTGTACTGGTACTCTCAAGCCATCCAAACGCCAGACTTTTTCCGGCGTCTTCATGCATTGAGAGCATCAACGCAAGTCTCGAGGCCAGGACTGATTCTAGTAAACCGACGAAGCTCGTAGAACAGTACCTGAAGGCCCAAAAGGAGGTCGGGCGAAGATCGAGGAGGGAACCCCCAGCAGTGAGGGCGGAGCCGCGACCGGCAAGGGCAGAGCCACCAGCCAAGAGGTCTAAGCAGTGGCGAGCAAGCGTCATCGACGCTCTGCTTCTTTGTTGAGCCTGCCCCAAAGAAGGCTCGGAGGGACTTAACGGCTGAAGTTCTCAATCCGGAGACATCTCTACCGGAGTTAGGCTCCTCTGAAGACGTCCCTGTTAGGGTTGAGGAACCGTCGGAAGATGAAGATTTCCCCACCCTAGTCCATGCTCCTAGGTCGCGCAGCAAGACCGTGGAGGAAGGGGAGCTTGTTGAAGAGTCCACCGCCGCCGAAGATGACGAGTCACTGGAGGTGACATAATGACTGGAGGGGATGTTGAGATTGCAGGCCTCTCAGCGCAACCCGAGCCTTCTTCTGCTCGTGATGGGAGAGACGAGGCACAGCAGCCGGGGTCTCCTAGCATCTGCATTTCCAGTCTTAGGGCAGTCGACCCTAGTCCTACACTGGGTGATTGGAGGTAAGGCTCATGTTGCGGAGCTTCCTCGCGTTGCGCTGTCGTCTTCTTCGTTATCAGGGG